>JAAOOA010001422.1:40000-123781 GCA_012861695.1 Trematomus loennbergii
AGGAAGAATGGAGAGAAATATGTGGAAATAATATCAATAAAATGTTACCTCTCATTTATCAAATATGAAGAATTACTTTGCAAAACTTGATTGAAGCCAATCTTAAAATGATGAAACAAACGCCTGTTTGAGACTCCTCAGTGCACACACACATTGGAGAAATACATAAAAACGGAAATGTTATTGATCACCCCTCGATGATGTTCTCTTGTTAAGAAAGGTATTCTCATAAATGATGCGGTAAGCAGAAAGACAGAATTACTTTAAACTGACGCCGTGTAGCTTTTCTATAGGTTCACTTTAACTTAACTTTTCGGACCACTTATTTATTTTGGTGACGATCCGACCTCCATGCTGCTACTCTGTTTGGTGGACGCAGTTTGAACCAATGTGATTTGTCTCGACCTCCCCAAAAGAACCAAAATCTGACTCGGTGTGAAATGTCTTTTTTAGCTGTTCTGTCGGCATTTCCTGCGATCTTCTTCCTGCAGTCAGTCTGAATGAATATTAATACGGGGCGTTTCTTTGACTATTTATAGGCACAGATGAGAGTTACGTGAAGCCCGCAAAAGCTGCGCCGCATTGCGAGTTGATTGTGATTTATAAAAAGGGAAACCGGCGTAGGACGTGCCGGCACGCAAGTCCTACGCCGGTACGCTGTGTTTAATGAATCGGGAAATGTCTGTGCGTATTTATTTGCTTTGTCCTACGTAAGCCACCTTCACGTGAATCCTACGCAAAGCTTTATAAATGAGGCCCCAGGTCTCGTGCTTTGAATGTCTGAAGAGTTTCCCCCCCATGATGGGAAAACGTATCTTGCCCTCGCCCTAATGAAACACAAACTGACCTGAGACCCTTCCATAGGTTCATTGAAAAGACCATAAAACCACCTTAAACCCGCGAGTCCTACCTTGAGGGAGAGAACAGTGCGCGTGCCGTGCAGCCAAGAGAAAGGTTTTCTGAAACTGCCGGAAAAACTTTTATAACTTACATTTTACCGGGCACCGGTCATGTGATCACGTCACGTGACAATGACGTCACATTCCCACACATATATAACAAGCAGCCTGTCACTAGAAGCTTCACAATCTCCATCCTCTCCAACGGTTCAGTGCAACTTACACAGACAGAGACAGTGACATCATCATCATCATGCTGGGTTTCCTCTTCCTGTTGGGCCTGGCTCTGGGTGCTGTGTCTTCTTCAGATGAGCTCCAGCAAGACACCTGTCCCTCCTTCTGGTTCTCCTTCAACGGCCGCTGCTACAAGTACTTCAACACAGAGACGACCTGGGCTGATGCAGAGCTCTACTGTGTGTCCCAGGGAGGCAACCTGGTGTCTATCCACAGCAGAGAGGAAGAGGTTTTTGTCCAACTCCTGATCAGAAGCTCTGACCCTAATGAGGGAGCAACATGGATCGGACTCAATGACATGGCCAAAGAAGGAAGATGGATGTGGTCTGATGGGTGTGCAGTCAAGTATTTCTTTTGGTATAAAGGAGAACCAAACAACCTAGGAGATGAAGACTGTGTACACAACAACTTTGGAAAGAAGTGGAATGATTCGAAGTGTTCAAATACTTTCCCCTCAGTTTGTGCATCTCGCACAACTTGTCCTTAGCAGCTGAGATGTTACGTGTTCACCTGTTTTGTTAACATGATAACAATAAAGACACAGATGTAAACTTATATAAGTGTGTGAACAGAAGTCCTTTTGTCTAACCTTTATTTTCATGAATGTTCCATATTCACACTCCAGGGGTTAATCAAAGGAATTATTTCTACACCTTTTTTAAATATCATCAATACATTTAGTAAATAATATTGATTTATTACATTTTGAGCCGTTGCTTATTATTCCTGGTATTCTACGTATTGGTTTGAACCACACACAGTTGTATATCATTCAATGGTCACATGGATGTGGTCAGGTATTCACGGCACCTGGTGTGTGGATGACCAACGGGCTGAACCTGCTCTTTCCTGGTGACCCTATAGTCCTGCTTTGGTTATTGTTTTGTTCAATAAACTTGAACTTTTGCACAGATTTGATTTAGGAATGCTTCAAAGTGATGAGTCTAGTTTTAGCGACATGATTTATTGGGAAAAGTACCATCACTCTTTTTCTGGTTATGGGAACAACAGGTGTTTCATGGACAGGGACACTACTTATCATGTTTCTCTGTCACATGGACGTAAACGTACAAACCTCAAATGTACTCGATACTATTTTCTGATAAACAAGACATTAAGACTAACGAAAGGAGGGCTTGAGCTATCAGATATAGTTAAGATTACAGAGTATATATATATATATAGCACTATTCAATATATAGTCAATAGTACTTGCATAGAGTATATTCAAGCAGGCATGGCGTGAAACTCGGCATGGCAGCATGGTTACAGACATGTTTATCACCTGCGTCTCAGATTTCAATGCAATTCATATCAAATGAATGATTCTTGGTTTTTGTTGGGAAACAAAAACAATCTAAATTATTCAAACATAAACCTTTGGTTGGTTGATCATCATTTTCAAAAAAAGTCAAACTTCTTGGGTTTTTCCTTTGTGTTATTTGATTGAAGAGGTACTGGAAAAGAACCGGGTGAAACCAAAGTGCCCACAATCCTTCTGTGTATTGTTGACTAATGCAAACGGACCACACCCTGGACAACAGTATTACAAGTTTAAACACCCCAAATAACCCACAACTAGAGTATCAGCTTCAGTTCAAAGATCATGGAAAGGAAGGAGGGAAGGAGATAGAAATAGTGTATATGGTGAATTGGCAGCATTGATATAGCACTGTTCCACTCTCGTGAGCCCTCAAATGACTTTGACATAAGTCAAGCTGAACAGCAGGATACACACATTCATATAGTGCATGGGTCGGCAACAGGCGGCCCGCGGGCCATTGTTGGCCCGCCAGCAATAATATTTGGCCCGTAATTTTGAGAATAAAAAATAAAAAAATATTTTTAGATTTTTTTTTTTTTTTTTTTCAACATTGGACCGACAGTCGCACATATAGGCTATAATGTCCGAATAGAGAATCTACCTACACCTGAAGAATGCTTAATGTACTTTTATCTATGTTGAGAATGAATGACATACAGCACAGGCACAATCAGGCAGCGGGGTGCACTGACGTCAATTAAAGTACTTATTTAAAGGACACCTATCATGCTATATTTAAATGATATATTGTAGGGCCATACCTATATAAGGTATATTTATACGTTTCTGTTTTCAAAATACCAAACAGATCATGCATTTTAGCCATGCCTCATTTCACTCTATTTGCTCTATCCAGCCCTGTTTTTGCAGGGGGCTGATTCTGTGAGCTGCAGCTAACCACGCCCCCCTGCAGGAGAGGGGAGCGTGCTCTGATCAAGTCAGAAGAGGGGGAGAAAAAGAGATCTCCGTCCTCCGTGTTTTATTATATAGAATTATATATTCATTTGTTTTAAAGCTCAATAAATAACAAAGAAGACCTTTGACCGGCACTTTTCTAATTTTGTCCGGAAGATTTAAACTTTAACGGACATCTTGACCGGCAAAAAAAAACCTAACTGAAACTCTGCCGCACGGTCCCCTCGTTCCTTGGAAGAGGCGGAGAGGTGGGTGTTTGTCATCTGCTGGTGGACTAACCGGAGAGAATTACAGTGCTTGCCTCGGGGAGGGAGAACAAAAGCCACAGCGGAGAATAAACAGAAGGGTAACCATGGCAACCATGCGCGGGAAGTCTTCTTCGCTGCTTTTGTGGCAGACTACAGCGCCACTTACAGGCCTGGCATATGTACTACAGCGTCTCCAGCGCTTTCGAGCGGCAATGGCCGGCCGTGGCCCAACCCCACATTCCCCTGATAGGTGGAGAGTTGGCCCAATAGCCGTAGCGCCACCGTCCTGACGTCAGGACAATGTTCAAATCTGGATCAGTTTTGATCAGATCCGTTGCAGCCCCTTTTTTAGAGATTTGGGTATGGAGGAAAATAGAGAGGGTTGTGTTTTCTGACACTTGAGTTGGTGAGTTCCCTGGAACACCGGGACACATATTCATGTAGAAAAGACGTACAAAGTGCATTTTGCATGATAGGTCCCCTTTAACTATTAAATACATTGAGTTTTGAGTAAAATACTTGGTTACTGATTCATTTAGGTTATAATATATTAAATAAATTGCAAAGCAAAACATGCTGTAATTTATTTATTTTGTATTTTTTTAAAGGTTTTCAACCTGAAAGAATCCTAATGTGTCCTTGAAAAGTTGAAATAAAGAAAAGCAAAAGGATTCCAGTTGTCCATGCGTCCTCTGTTGCCCTCACTCTCAAATGTGGGCAAACACTCAATAAATGCCAAAAACCCAGAGAACTTGACAATACTTATCAGAATAAAAGTATGTTAAATAACACTGCTACCTATTAATAACTCACTCAGTGGAGGCTCGTCCATTGAGGAAAGGGAGGACCATCCTCCCTAAAATTTCAGAAAAAAATAAACTTTGAAGAGAAGAATAAATACACCCAATTTAAAAGATAAGTCTGTTAAAATACAGATAATAGCCCTGACTTTTAACATGGGACTGAGATGGGGCTAGAGACGACGAGCCTCCCTTTGGGCGGGTCTATCCAGTGGCTCTGGATTGGGCGCCTATATCATCAGTGAACCAATCAGCGGATCTGACTGCGCATCAGAGTGTTGATGGGGAGGGTTATCAGCGATATCAGAGTTTTTTCTGAACCGGGAACAGGGGCGCTGCGCCCTCTTACCAAAATCAATTCCTTGAATTAGGCTTCGATTATGTTCTGGCCCGCCATCTTGTGGCTCAGCAAAAAATTGGCCCACGGCCAAACTTACTTGCCTACCCCTGATATAGTGCATGCACCTGCTAAGGGAGAAGGAGACTCACACTCACACTGATCGCCATGCAATCAGGAGCAAGTTAGGGTTCATTCTCTTTGTCTCTTAGAGTTCAGGAGAGCCCAACAATGATGGAAATGAAGACTGTCCAGATGGACTTGGTATCACATTAAGAACCATATTCAGTAATAAGTCTGGCAAAAATAACTGCTTTAAATGATTTATTCAAGCTTGCAATGTTTTGAACAGACATCCCTAGTCACCGACTGTTGCAAAAACTAAGAAGCTTATAAACATCAGGTTTAAAACTAAAAGAGCTTTACAAAAAGTAACACAATTAAAGATGTTTGGAGTTTTATTTGAGTTATTCATTTTTATTTTTGGTCAAAGAGAAGCTGATTTGAAACCGTTGTTACATACAGTTACGGCATTTCCTGTTTCTGCCGGAGAGAGGGAGGCCGTCCCAAAGCTTGCTGTCTCCCTCCATCTGACAGGAGGGAGCCTCATGTGTCACTCCACGGAGTTCACTCCGTCACGGAGGGGGAGTGTGTAGGGTAGGGTGTAGGGCGTGCTTTGGGATTGGGCCTGAGTCATCGAGTGGCGCCGAAGGACTGTTTAAATGCATGTTAAATGCCCAGCATTCTGCGCCACTCTATGACGTAGTATACTTGAAATAGTGGCTCTGCAGCATGTGTACTCGACATTGAGAACCGGCCTTATGCTGCGTTCACACCGGACGCGATGCGAATATTCGCTTCGCTCTAATGCTGCGTTCACACCGGACGCGATGCGATGTTTGGGGGCGGCGCGATTACATGTAAAGTCAATGCAGAGACGCGGACAGACGCGAATTCGCTCTGACAGCGCGCATGAAGCGGTGGACGCGGCGCGAATCACGCGATTGAGGCGATTGAACGGTGCCACGTCAAACGCGAGAGTTCAATTTGTTCAACTCGAGCGTCAAATTCACGTGACTTGTTTCTCGCGGAAGCCAATCAGCGGTGAGGATCTCAGCCGCCGTCACTGACGTTACTGACGTTCACCACACAACATCAGCCATTAGCTGTTAGCAGTTAGCACACAGAGCTCACAGCTCCTCATATCTGTTCAGAAACTGGACAAAAGTTTAACAAGTACAAGTTTAGAGCGAAGCGAATATTCGCATCGCGTCCGGTGTGAACGCAGCATAATCGCTCCTATCGCATCGCTCTAAACGCTGGAGGTTCACCGCGGCTGCCAGCTGTGTTTACTCACATCATTCAAACAAGACGCGCTGGCTCGGGAGCTACAACTACAACAAAATGAACATATTTTACCGTGATTAAATTGTAATACACGTTTCTAAATGATGCCGAAGTAACAACATACTGATACCGGTTAGTAGAAACCATGAATTAATGCTTTGACAAGTCTGCAGACAGACGGCAGGAGAAAAACCTTTTAAAATAAATAAATATATATAGTATATGCTCCGACCGTCCACACTCACAACGGCCTATACAGACATAAATAAAGCAGCGACTGTATTCTCCATGACACAGACAGTCTGTGGTTTTGTACTTGTTTCACTTTTGTCCAGTTTCTGAACAGATATGAGGAGCTGTGAGCTCTGAGTGCTAACTGCTAACAGCTAACAGCTGATGTTGTGTGGTTGAACGTCAGTGACGGCAGGCTGAGATCCTCACCGCTGATTGGCTTCCGCGAGAACGCGTCACGTGAATTTGGCGCTCCAGTTGAAAAAAATTGAACTCTCGCGTTTAACGCGGCACCGTTCAATCGCGCCGCGTCCACCGCTTCATGCGCAGCCGTCGGAGGGAATTCGCGTCTGTCCGCGTCTCTGCATTGCCTTTACATGTAATCGCGCCGCCCCCATACATCGCATCGCGTCCGCTGTGAACGCAGCATTAGAGTGTCAACAGATGGACTATCAAAATAAAGTGTTACCGGAAATACTTGTGTGCTTTGGAGCTACATGCTGTAATGTAAAAGTAGCTGTTGTGCCTTGTGGCCACTGGAGGGCAGCAGAGGAGCAAGTCAGTGCGACGATCAGTTGTGAATGAAAAGAAACATGAGACAAAGCAACAAGTCTCACCTGAAATGAATACATTACGTTTTATACGATATATCCACACAAGCTTATGGTCTGTTTTGCCTAATGTTCATCTTCATTTTGCACAAGCTGGGAATTATTCGTGGTAATGTGGTGGCTCAATGAAATGTTTACAAAGCTTTAGTGTGATGGGCAGCTTGGTCTTCACGTGCTAGAAAGCGTTTTAAAAAAGACCAACATCTTCTGGAGATTGTAAAGAACATTTGTTTTGGTCTGGCAATGTTTAGCACTGCCAACATTTGATTTAAAGGTCCCCATGTCATGCTTTTCCGGTTATTACCCGTCCCCTTGTGTGTTATGAAGGTTTTTATGCATGTAAACGGTGTGCAGAGTCAAAACCCTCAAAGTACACCCTATAGCGAGTAAAACTCTAACACAGAAAAGACCTCCCCAAAACGCCTCGTTGGAGATACGTCACTGGCCATTTGATTCTTCTGGGTACCGCCTGATGTCATGCGGTACCCGGAACGAAATGGACCAATCCCGAAGAGCCGTTACGTTACGTCCGCGGAGCCGTTACGTTAAGCCCCCGCTGATTGGTCCAAATTGACCGATCCACGGACTTCCTCACACACATCTGTGTGCAGGGAGCAGGCAGCTCAGCTGATTTCTCCTCCCTGGCTGCAGGCTGATAACAGACAGTTGGGATCGCGGCAAAATTCTCACTGCAGACCCATTCTCTCTGCAGACCCATTCTCTCTGCAGACCCATTCTCTCTGCAGACCCATTCTCTCTGCAGACCCATTCTCTCTGCAGACCCATTCTCTCTGCAGACCCATTCTCACTGCAGACCCATTCTCTCTGCAGACCCATTCTCACTGCAGACCCATTCTCTCTGCAGACCCATTCTCTCTGCAGACCCATCTCTCGGTTTGGCTGTGTTTCGCTATGTATCCTAAACAAGGAAGCAACACCTCCACGGAGCTCAGCGCGATTCACAACGTCCCGACCAATCAGAGCACACTGTGCTCACAGGGAGGGTGGGGGCTGGAGCTATTGGAGCTACAACGAGCCGTTAAAGGCAGAGAGTGAAATTCAGTGAATACACGTAGTTTACAGAGATGCTGTTTGAGAAACCAATGTGAGTTTGGAGAGATGCTGTTTGAGAAACCAATGTGAGTTTGGAGAGATGCACAGTAAAATCTATTTTAGTATACCTCTACAATGGAATTATGATCAGTGGAAATGGCCATGACACCTCTCCTTAATATAATTTACTCCTTGTCAAAAATGTAGAGAAGGTTTAGTGCGACATCTCCAGGTGAGCAGGTCGTCTGTTTCTGCTCATGTTAAGGTGTGCTTGTGTTTAGTGTTGCCAAGTTCAGTTGACCAATCATATATTAGGCCAACAGTGAAAACACCCTCTCTGATGCATATGTGGTAACTGTGGCTGGGGTCCCCTTTAATATGAGCTGACAACACCAACTCTGTTGAGGGATGGAGGAACCTGTGGACCCTCAATCTAAATCCAAAGTTGTTTGCAGATGTTGGGGCTTCCCTTCACGAGGACAATAACAGAGGCATTCATGAGCAAATAGAAAGCAGCTTTATTTCACAAATACACATGTTAACATGTCAATGTTCAGCAGCTGTCAACGGGTAACAGGGTGAACATACTTTACACTATGACATGGGGGTTTCCCCTCCTCAGATGGGCAGGTCTGGTCCACTAGGTCACAATGCCTGCTAACTGTGAGGAGGACACAAAGAGAACAAAAGCACACACTACTCAAAGCACAACTTCTACAAAATGGTTACAGTGAGAGTTAGTTTCCTCACCCTTTCAAAGTGTCACCCGGTGCAGTCCCTCCACTGAAAGCAGACAAGGTTCCCCCAGAGGGAGAGGAGCCTGTAACACAAGCACTTGGTCAATGATGTTGCCCACAATCTGCACACAAGAGAACTATTGACAGAAAAGAAAACTAAAAAAGCACTAGAGGACAGTAGACTTTTAAAAAAACGCAACTTAAGAGTTGCTCAAACACCAATTCAATATAGCATTAAAAAAGGTTCAAACCCAGGCTTACTTTGACAGAGTAATAGATCCTCCTGGCTCCATCCAGGAGGGGGAACGCTCATACTCAGCTCTATGGATTAAACACAAGAACAGACAGATGTTATAAAGAATAATAAGAGCTAGAAGAAAGTGAGCAAACGTCCATAGCCAGTTCCCGGGTTGCTCGGCTGGTTATGAGCACTTCTACACTCTGCAAAACACCTACAAGTTGCTTCAAAACTATTACAACTTGGAGTAAAACACCATATTAAAACACATTGCTTGTAACAGACCTGGGGCCTCATTTATAAACGGTGCGTTTCCCATCTTTTGTTTTTCTTAATCTGTTGACAAAATTGAGATGCCAACATTGTTCTACCCAGTGTTAGTCCTGCCAATGATCATTCTCCCCATTATCCCTCTTCCTAAATCTTCATTTATTCCCCCATTTCCCATTCATACAAAGTTCCAGTTTCCAGAGAGGGGCCAAAGGACGTGGACGAACACAAGCTCAAAAAACAGTTTCAGCTAAATGAATTGGATTTGAACATATGTATTGTTGCTGAAACTACTGTATCTTTCAAGCTTGATTTTGTCCTGTAAATGATCGGTTTACCCGTATAACAAAATGTTTTGTTGACTTTTATCATAGACCTCTGAGGATCCTTTGCCCTTCTCCAGTGCTCCTCTTGTACAGAAGTGAACTTTTCAAGATAAAAGTCATTTTGTATGAAACTGAAACGTTGTGTAAATAGGAAACGGGGAAAGGAATGAGGAAGTAAGAAGAGGGAAAATGCGGGAGAAAGATTGACGGTTGGACCAAGGCAAGCTAGAAAGATAGTTTTAAAATAGTTGTACAATGATGGCATCCCAATTTAGTAACAAACTACAGCATCATTTAGATACATATATTTTCAAAAACATTACATCAAATGAAGATAACAATTTTTATGAATGGATCACTGTCCTTCAAAACACAGAGAATCAACATTCCACTCTGCATTCTTAAAATTGTATTTATTGCTTTCAGAATATAAGCCAAATATTATGCTTTTTATGGTCATCGAACTCCATGAAAGAAACATAATCAACTGTCATTTCGTCCTACTACCACATACTTTCTAGTTAGCTAAAGCCTGATATGTCACAGAGCTTCATTGTTGTCAAGAGTATTTTAAATTAATCCCACACATACACCACCCTGCTGCTGTAAATACTCACAAGAGCACATGTGTCAAACTCAAGGCCCGGGGGCCAAATCAGGCCCTTGGTGGATTTAATTTCGGCCCGCAGGATAATTTCTAATTACTATTAGATCTGGCCCGCCGGTATATTGCACACACACCTTCACTCCATCCTGAGGTTTCCTCAGCTCAGAGCCTGAGCCCAAACATTGATGAACATGCCCCAAGATGAGATACCAAGTATCTGCTTGAACTATAGCATCACAGAGCAGCACACTGAGTTTCATGGATGTTTCCTTCTGCACTTTTTCTCTTGCGACAACAGGGCATGTTTGGAAGCTGTTGTTGGCCTGTGGAAAAATGTAATCATAAGAAATGTCTCCGGAAAAGCTGCAGATAGAGCCATAAGAAATGAATGCAACTGATTATTTAATGTTTAATGTTGTTTTTATAGGCAATAATTTAAGCTTTGTTAGTTCCAGTTTAATATGTGCAATAAGTTCATTTCAATAAGTTTTGCAATAAACATTGAACCAGTCCGGCCCTCGACTAGTACCGATTTTTTTATTTTGGCCCACTGTGTATTTTAGTTTGACACCCCTGGGAGCATTGAATGTGAATTATTCCTACACTCAATATGGACCCACACAAATATTATATGTATCTTGTGCAAAAAATACAGTTAACTGCTCTTTATATGCAATTACTTAGCTTTTTCAAGAATTTAAACTATAACTATATGTATGTGTAAATGTCAAATTTTGAGCAATAATACGTTACATTTCCTTACCATAAATAAGAAATGTTCAATGCACAGAGGAAAGGATTATTTCGCTTTATACGGTTCTCTTTGCAATCTGGCAACTGGTAACTACATTTTTATAGAGGTTGATGACCTAAAAATGTCAGTAACACATCAAAATGAAATGAAAAGAGAAAATCCAGGCAGATGCACATGTTCCCCTTCTGCTACAAACCCCTTGGACTAACTACCTTCTTTTACATTACATTACATTGCATTTAGCTGACACTTTTATCCAAAGCGACTTACAATAAGTGCATTCGACCAGGAAGATACAAACTTGAAGAAAACAGAATCATATAAGTACATCAGGTTTCATAGAGCCAAAACTTTCAAGTGCTACTCAACAGGCTTTAGATAAGCCAGTCCTTTATTAGTATATAAGTGCTTTGTTTAGAAATTCTTTTTTAGTAATTTATCGCTCGAAGTGGAGTCGAAAGAGATGTGTTTTCAGTCTGCGCCGGAAGATGTGTAAGCTTTCTGCTGTCCTGATTTCAATGGGGAGCTCATTCCACCATGTTGGAGCCAGGATAGCAAACCACGTGTTTTTGCAGATGGGAACTTGGGTCCCCCTCGTAGTGCTGGTGCAGCGAGCTTTCTTCCATCCTGATGGTCTACATGCAGCTCACTTAGTGGCGGATATAGAAACGCAGACACATTACAGTAGGTGTCTGAACTCTGTTGCTGTATTTTCCAGAGTCTCTTCCGTTTGTCTTTGATGTAGATTCTGCAACAATTGTAGGCAAATTATTTTAAAAGAAGGTAAAGAAATTACAAAATTGGTTTGAAATGTCATCACTTTCAGGATAACTGTTGTGTGTGTCTGCAAATGCGTCAAACCCAAACCTTCCCCCGCCCCTGACACTTGTGGTTTTTGCTGCAGCTCATGAGGGACGTGAAACTTTGTCTGACATTTCTGAGAAAGACAAGTGAGTTACATTAAGGCAGGTTGAATACATGGGCTCCCACACGCAGGAAAATGAGCCTAAGAGACTTTTGACACAATATCATGGAAACTTTGAAACACTGGAGTTTACTACATGAATGCACTGTTGTGTGCTTGCTCTTTACAACGGTCGGCAAAGGTAGATACATGCTATTTATCTTTTCTTATCTCACTTTAGTTAAGTGACTTAATGATAGCATTTACTGTTCACCTTTTATCTGATCATATAAAAAGAAGACAGTGCAATGTTTTAGTCACACATATGAAAGTGAAAATCCTTAATCAATAAAAGTAAACTGTCACCCACAACATGTTGGTTAGCTTATCAGCATCTGGTGGTTTCCACCAACAGATTGTATCTGCAGGGTGCTGCTCTGTGCAGCCGTATTGAAGTGCTATCATAATAGTGTTGTCCAACATGGTTATACACATATTGTTGGGTTAGTTCTTTATAGGATGTACAAACTAAAATATAATTCCTCAGTTTTTAACTTGACTTCTCAGTTTGACAGATCAGCCTTAAGGGAGGAAGAGGTTCAGAGTTTAGACAAATTGCCAAACCTCTAACCTTGTCTGCATGGTGCAATAAAAAGAGCCTCACAGTATACCTGAAATAACAGGAGACAATACATTTGGAGTATCAATATATTAGGTTAAATAAAATAAGAAAACAGCCTCTGTTTTATTTCTAGACTCAGTAAAATAAATGTTAAAATGGATAAATGAGATAATTTGAAATGTGTCTCTCCTGAGGGTCAGCATGTGAGGCTCCTTCCAGTCCTGAGTGCTTCAGAAGAACCACTGAAGCTGACGAATACAAGTGTGAATGGAGCATGAATAAAACCACTGAGAGCGATGTGAGATTTGATCTTTACATGAACAATGTGTGAGTATTGTTCTTTGTTTGAGCTGCAATATTTTAAAGTTGACATCTACTTAACCAACAACGTTGTTCAAGCTTTCTTGATTAGATGAGAAGATTGATATAACTGTGATGTCTTTACATTTAACACCGAGCCAGGAAATGGTTATTTAGCGTTATTTAAGGATAACAATTAACCTGGCTTGTTTTTAAAAAATCTTAAGGGAAACAATTTGGATGTCAAGTGGTCCTTCAGTCTAATGGTATACGGACATGTAAAAGGTTTTTCTTCTATTTTCAATCCATTCAATAAAGCCACAGAAACAAAAATGCGCCCAAGAAGACATCGATAATAATCACCAAGGATGAGCTTGGAATCGTAGAGGAAGAATATGTCATTAGGGTTGAAGCTCACATAGGAAACTCCAGATGCGCGTCCACCAACACGTCTGTTGTGCTCTCACACACAGGTACTGGAAGATCCTCTTATTTCACCCAACAACATGAGAGTTTAAAACACTGTTATTGCCGCTATTGCTATTGATAAGGTACAAACGTTTATATGAATAATTGTAAATAAACAAACATCATAAAACATTTATTTTGCTTTTCCTCAACAGTTAAGTATGAAGCACCAAAACATATTTCCATGTTCTGGTTAAAAAACAACCTCAGCTTGAGCTGGACGGCATCAGAGAAGCATCCAGCTGCAGCAGAAATCCTGTTACGCAGAGATGCACACCGCACAGATTCAAAAGTAAGGACGATTTTATTTCCAAAGTTGAATACAACTGAGGTTGTTGCTAATCAATTCATTTAACTTATTAACCGTATTGCTATTACAGATAACAACAAATACCACCAGTGATACTTCAATGCGTGAGTTGTCTCTTCAATCTTTATAATTCAAGTGTTTTTAAGTACATATTTATTTCCCACAATAAATTCCTCAAAAAGATCAAAACCAACAATGTCTTATCTGTGATGCTCAGTCAAACATTGATGTCACTGAGAAGAAATTGTGCATTTCCTGAGGATTATATTCTGTGTCCTAATATGAACAAGTGTGTGTTTACAGCAGCACGGCAGTGAATGTGATATTCACTCAAACTAAAATGCAGTTGCCTGGTTCATCATAAAGTAGGAGGATTTAACAGTGCAACAATGGAGAGCTACATGTATGTTGAAGAGGAACAGATATATCAGAGTACGGAAACAGGTTTTGGTTTCTAGTGTTTGGTTTTATTCATTGTTAGCTTTGGTCCTTTCATGTGGTTTGTTGACGATAGGAAACAAATAATACATTAACATGAAAAGTAATGAATTAAGAGTAGAACATGTTTAAATATCCAATTCATGAAATGTCTCTGTTTTTGTTTTAATCCAACAGACCATGTGCTTGTTGAGAATCTGTTAAAGGATACAGCTTACCAGGTTAAAATCAGACACCGGTCCACTAAGGCCCTAAACCCACTGTGGAGCGACTGGTCTCTTGTTGAGTTTGTTCCTGCAGGTAAACTCCCTGATTTCAAGTGTTTTGCTAAAGACTTCTGATTGATAAAGTGTGTGGCTTCACAAATCACAAAGACTCACTGAGAGCAGAGAAAATGTACTGATATCTGTCACTGGATAACTCAAACTCAATGATTTATCCTAGAAATATCAGTCCTCTCTACCACCCCTAACATTACATTATCCAGGGTTACAGAGTGTGGCTAGGTAACCTTAAGAAGCCATTAAGAGTTAGTCTGATTTTTATCATTTAACCTAAAAACCCAGAACAGTTTTGCTAACTAATTTTCCAATGACAGTTGCTCGAAGAACAACAATTTGTAACACTGACAGCGCTCCTTTCAGGACTCCCTTTCAGGACTCCCTTTCAAAGCCAATATCCCAGAATATCTTTATGAAAAATGAAAATGGCCATTGTTAGTACTCACTATCAAGCTAGCAGTGTGTGGAAGATTATGGTGACGCACATGATACACGCAGACAGGAAGGTTGGTGGAAGTCCTGTGACAGCCACAGATATCAGACCTTTTTGTTCTTTGTCAGAGCATTTGATCTATTAATAGCAGTCAGGTTGTTTCGAGTATTTCAACACCTATAAAACACCTCCCTAAGAACATTAGGCTGCCCGCCCTAGATTTGTTTTTCAAAATGCATACATGCTCCTTATTTGTACCTTTGTAGATGGAAACATGTGAGCAGATGCAACCTTAAGATACTAGCCTTATTAACACTATCTTGTATTTTTATTGCAGAGCTGGAACAAATACCTGAAGTAACCATGAATATAACCCTTTCAAATGGGACTCGAAAGGTGGTGCTAACGTGGAAGGTAAACCAGTGTCCGGAAACAACACCAATACATTCATGCTGGGTCGAGATTAGAAAAATACATATTTACTACAGTTGTGCTTGATGTGTTGGGTGGCATGTCTCTTCTGCCTGGGGCCCCCAGAGCGTCTTGGGGCGCCACTGGCTACATACAAATATAGGGATGCATTTAATAAAAAATAAAAATGCTGTGTATATTCCTGACATTATGTATGTAATACAGTAAATTCCTTATATTCACAATGTACGCAGTTAAACTGTTTCTACCGCAAAGAAAAAAAAACATAAAAATGTTTTAATTTGACTGCAAAGAACCAAATTGCCCTTGAGGTTATTGTGCAAAATTAATTATATATACCATTAAGGTCCACGTTGAACTATTAGAGTATAATTTAAGCTTCAGGTTGTCTTGTCATTTTATAAAACAAATGTTGCCAAATAGAGATAAACATTTTGTGACTATTTTAAAAGTTTAAAGAAACTGTTCAACCTCACTAGTTTGAATGAGTTGAAACCTGGCACATAAAACTCTCTTGACTGTTTCTAAACAGGGTTTGTTACACTTTTTCATCTTAGATTTCTCTGTTTCACCTGGTGCTGCTTTGTACCACTCACAGTTTATCATGGTGACCTTGTTCAGTGGTTCAGTTTGCTGTTTGTCTCTTCTGCTCTTTAGAAGATGCCCCATGCCGCGAATTACAGTCTGAATGACACACAGTCTTCCAATGGCTGTAATTCTACGAAGAAAAGCATCAACACGAATGAGACTACATATACTACTTTTGTCTCGTACTCTGCCGTCAACATCTCTGTAATCGGAAGAAACGCAGCAGGAAGTTCTCCACAAGCAATCCTACAAATACCAGCCGCAGCTGCAGAGTTAAAAAGTAGGCCGAGTGTGTGTGTGTGTGTGTGTGTGTGTGTGTGTGTGTGTGTGTGTGTGTGTGTGTGTGTGTGTGTGTGTGTGTGTGTGTGTGTGTGTGTGTGTGTGTGTGTGTTGTGTGTGTGTGTGTGTGTGTGTGTGTGTGTGTGTGTGTGTGTGTGTGTGTGTGTGTGTGTGTGTGTGTGTGTGTGTGTGTGTGTGTGTGTGTGTGTGTGTGTGCCTGAGTGTCACATATCAAGTATGTTTATCCTTCAGTCGACCAACAGCTAATATTTATTTTCTTCACGGCAGTTTGTGACAATTCATCGGATGTGCTTAAAAAATTAGAGAAGAAAACATTCGTTGAGTTGTACGAGCTTCAAGATGGAGATTCAAGGCCTGAAAATGTGACGCACTTAACAGCAAAGAGTACGAAGAAAGAAAGGAAGAAAGAAAGAATGGGTTAGTTCTGTCGAAAGACTAAAGAAAAACAAGACTAAATCGTTTTCATTCAACAAATATTTATCAATGTTTTTTCTCCAAAAATCTTATTTTGTATATTTGATGTTGTGACTCACTATAAGAACTATTTTCTGTGCCAGGAAACTATAAATCTGTTTGTGTTACAGACATGAAGGACTACGTTCGCTACCTTTACTTTAAACACAAATGTGTTGGCCGGAAACTACAAACAGTAACAATGTGCATCTATTATGGAAAAGAGGATGGTAAGTTTGTTTAAATTAGATTTAAATACAATAATACAGTATACGTCCAGGATTTCACACAAATCACAAAAAGAGGTCCCCCTTGATGTCCCTAAATAAATAAATAAAACATAATAAAGTGTCTTATAAGATAAGGTTTCCTCATAATTAAACACCATATTGGCTACCATTCATGTACAGTCCAACGCTGATTTACACTTTAAGAGATGCTATAATCCCACTGGTATTTACATCAGGTATTGTGCATTCATGATAATCCTTACTCCTCATCTCATGTGTGCAACATCAGATACATTATTGTATGTGCATGTTATCATGACTGAGAAAACAGTTATTTACCTGTCTAATGTTGCCAGCATGCAGTGTATTTATGAGATATGATTCTGACACTGATCCAGGTTAGGCTGGTGATCAAGTTTCAGTAAGCACAGCTAATTTATTAATTAAGGAACTTTGACCAAACATTTTCTTTTTCTCTGCAGCTCCCCAGAGAGAACCAAAGGATTTCAGTTCTTTCAATGAAACACACACTTCTACTGACTTGTCTTGGAAAGCCATTCCCTCTGCAGACCAGCGAGGTTTCCTCACACACTACAGCCTGTGCAGCGTGAAAGTCAGTTCACAAGATGAGCGCAAAGGTTGGAAACATCGTTTTACTCATCTGTAGATTTTCAAGTAAACAATTAGATTTACTTGATTATGTATTTGTATGTATATTTGACCTACTTTTGCTTGAACAACAAACTCACTTTCACAGCCAAGTGTGTTTAAGTGTCAGCACTGTGTCCCTTTCTGAAAGTTTTCCCACATCTCATTTCATCAGAGTGCCATAACATATCAGCCTCAGTGATGAAATATAGGCTGGGAAACTTGACGCAAGGAACTACATACCGGGTCAGCCTGGTTGGAGTGACCCGAGTAGGAAAAGGACCTGAAGCCACAGTCACTATCAACACGCCGCCAGAGAAGCCTGTGAACGGTATGAAAACTAAGCTGTAGTTTTGTATATTTTACATACAGGTCACTGTAGCCGTTTTTACACATGTGGGAGCAAACACAATTTTCATTTTCTCTCCAAAATTAGTGTTGTGGAGTCTCTGCCTTCTGATTCTGTTTTTTTTACTCACAACATTGTGCACCTGCATCTTGAAGAGGTAGGTGAAGCCTCGTGTAAATATTCTACAGTTTGAGATGAAAATATTAATAAACCTAACAAATTATACAGACAGACTTAAAGCTGATTCAAACTCAGACTAACACATACTCCGGTTGTTCTGGCTTTGAAGCTAGGTAGTTCTTAATTGTTTTTGTGACCATATAGCAAATTGATGGTTTAAGTTGGTGAAGGCAATCTGTACTGGTTTTATTATATTCCACTCAGTTTTTCAGAATATGTCCTTTTTTGTTTTGTTTTTAACCCTCTTCTCACACTTAGAATCAAAGAAAACATCTTCCCTGCTGTTCCGACACCTATTATTCCAGATTTCATACCTTTTCAACCAGAGAGTCAGGTAAGAGACAGTTCTTTATGGGTTTGCAGCTGTTTCTTCTCAAACCAGTTGAATCTTCAGTTAGTTCTAGTTTCTCTAAAAGATGGGCCATTTCTTACTATTATGTTGTAAAATGCTGTCTTGTTTGTTTGAGTTAATTGCGCAAATATCTCACACTAAATATGGTATACATTTTAATGTGTTCACTTTTTGTGAGTGGAATAACTTAAATTCATTGTAAATGTATTAAACTTAAACCGATGTTTTGATTTTATACTTGCATATTATTTATGCTATTAATAAGGCAGCGATCTAAGAATATGCCTTTTACACTCTGTTCATATGACAATACTAGAGTTTAAAATCCTAAATTCAACATTCCTCTGCTAATTTGAACAGGATTTTCTGGAGAGAAAGGAGGAGGTGGATGAGCTGACACTGCTCCAGCTACATCCAGAAGGAAAGTCTGTCCCTGAGGACGCAGAGGAGAGCGCTGTCTTCGCTGGAGAGTGGGAGGAAGACACTGATGAGGACGAGGACAACGAGAGATGGGATTCAAGGATGTCAGGAGGATCCAGTGATGAGTGTCTGAGTCCCGGCTCTACAGGGGAGGCACTGAGGAGCTCCAGAGAAGGAGAAATTACAGATGTGGAACAGCTGGACAATGAGATCGCCATGCTGATATACAAGAAAGGTCTGGTCTTCGATGTGAAGAGGGACTCCCTGTGAGATGAATTGAACTGTTCTTACAGCACAACATTGCACACATGGGCTTTATCAAGGGTTGACATACTGTATTTGTTGACTTTCTCTGGAGACCTGACGAATACTTTTATCTGAAGAATTATTATGCAGGAAATATTTTTTTTCAATGAACATTTTTCAGCGTGCCTGTATATGAAAAGTTGAGCATTTATCAGTCACAGGTTTTGTCAATACACATTGTCAATACATCTTGTCCAATGGTAGAGAGCAAATCCTGGTTCAGACTTTTAGGATTTTGGCATTTGTTTTGCATATTCCCAATAAAACAAGTATTATTGCAAAAAAACCTCATTCAGTTACTAAAGGACTGAACGCAAGTAAAATGTTGAGGTACTGGTACTGTACTCACTGACTGCTCATAAATACTTCTACTCAGACCACCTTCTTCTAAAAACTGAAATTGTACATGTTGCAATGTGAGGTGCAAGTGATAAAACGGAGAGGGTTTTCTTTAAAAAAAAAGACAGGCATTTTATTTCTTAGCCTGCCACAAAGACATTATTTTAAAGAAACTGCTTGTTCACCAGCAAGGAAAAAAATGCCACACCTGCCCTCTCTTCCCAGTCACATTTATAGCAGATTACCCGCCTTCCAAATTCAACCTGGCCAATAAGGTGATGACTCTGAAAAGGGTGAGTGAAGAGTTAAATACAGAAATAAACACTGTTCTCTACATTTAACAAAATCCTAAAGGCCAAAGTAAGTTCATCATTTATCAACACCAATATTACAGCTTCAAAAACAACAAGGTCTGCTTAAAACTGATAGTTTTTAAGCTAATTGAGACACATAAAATCACAAATGTTCTGACCAATCACATCCAAGACTCCGCCTACTCATACGGCACATATAAGGAGGCGTGATCCCCTTTGAGCACTGGCACGAGATGGTAGGTCTGAACAAAGGAAATGGTGATTAATTTGTGTTGGTGTGTTTTTAGGACATTTTAAATAAATGTAGATGCATTATATATTAATTTGCCTATGTAAATTGGTATTATAACTTTAAATGAAATAAAGACAATTTTGAAGAAATAGTTAAGCCAAATGTTAGTGAGGGAGTGTGTGCGCTTCCTCACAGTACAATTTAGAATTATTGAATGATTCAGATTAATAATTAAACATGTAATCAACAAATAATCATACATAGGCCTATTATAGTTTAAGATAAAGTTTGCAGATCTTTTTCTAAAATGATATCTGACAGTCCAATACTTTTTATACTTTTGCGTAGGCTAGGTAAAATTGTAGGATTGAAGGACTTGTAATAGTATTTCAACACTGTTATGACTGTTTTTATAGTAAATTATCTGAATACCTCTTTCCCCAGTGGGTGGGGGGTGGTAAAGCCACATGGGAACCAGTACACCTGTAGATATGTGACCGCATATGTGACAGTGGAGCCTCCCAGCGGCAAGAGGCTGTCGGTACAGAGGAAGGAGGTGCAGCAGACCGCCGGTAGGAGAGGTCAGCACCGTGTTCCCACCGGAGACAATGCTGTTTCCCCCCGTGCCTGCATAACTGGCTGTGTCTATACTTTTGTAAACGGCATGAACAGGCCATTCGTGCCTTTGACCTTCTGGTAACATTACTGAAAATGCTCCATGCGTGTTGCTTAGTGCTAGAAGATGGCGGAGTCGGATGGCGGGGACTGTGCTTCGAAACACCCACAGAGCAGGTGAGTGAAGCCGGGTGAGGATGTGCTGTGTCCGCGGTGCTGTTTTGGTCCCTCGATGTTACTTTGTGCGAAGCCTCCACGGCTCCATGGCTGCAGCCCTATCGAGACCCGCTGAAGCGTGTCGGCGTCACGGCTTGACTCCGGGAAACACCGAGGAGCTGTGCTGGCCTCCAGGCGTCCACACTGACTGGCAGTGGGAAATAAAGTAAGGGTGTGACCATTCCCATTCAGTGGAGTAAACACACCGAAGTGAGCCTGCTGTTTGTAGCAGATTAACTTCAACACACTGTTGACGTTTGGTAAAGCATTCCTCTTTTACTACTTTCAATACTTTGAAATGTTAATAACGCCACCCTTATTAATGTACATTTTAATTTAGTAGGCCTATGCTTTATTTGCATGACTGTAACGGGAACAATATTGCCTAAAAAGAAGAAAAGATCAAGGCACAATTCATTATAGTGTCACTGTTATGATAAAATTGCGTTAAATATACAGCAAATTTACAAAAAAAAGTTAGGCGTAGCAACACTAAAAAGCTTTCACTGGAAACTCGGCCAAATAAAGTTGCAAATTGTGAACATAAATGGTAAAAGTGAAAGTTTGTTGACTTGTTTTCATTCTGTTTTGAATATAATCTCATAAAACACATTGACTGATGTCAGTCATGTCTATTGGTTTCAATAAAGGCTGATAGTTCAACATGGGTTGTGAAAACTGTACATTTTTGGATAAATTATTTGGCCGTTTTCTCATGTTGACACCTCACTGTGGGAAAACTCACAGGTGTGAATACTTTGATAAATGATGGTTTAGTAACACCAGTGTTTTCAAAATGACTCCCGTACACAACAAATGAAAAAAGTGGAATACTTCACACTTGTAGGGCTTTATAGACAAACTGTTTTAGCCCTAATGTGAAAATTGTAATCTTATATTTGGGCATATTCCTCATGTAATGACAATACTGATTTGATTTGTTCAGATATATTGTTTTGATATCATATAATAATAAAAAAATATGAGGGGCAAGAAAGTCATTTTGTAAGTAATCATCGGTCTTCATCCAGAACAATGAAAATGTGTGTGTTTTTAATATTGTATTGTTTCAGCCATGTATACACAAGCCTAAATGTTCCAGAGCTTTATTTTCATTAAATATTTCATGACCTGATTTCTGCTCGGTATTATATTCTAATCGGAATACAAAAGTGAAGGATTCTAACAATGGGATGTGTTAAAGGTGGGGTAGGTAAGTTTGAGAAACCGGCTCGAGATACACTTTTGTTATATTCCATGGAATGCTCTTAACATCCGATAGCAATGAATATCTGAAGTGCTTTGACAAAAAATCCATAAAAAAATGTCATCTGTGGAAGCTGTAGTACTGTAAAAAGCACGACCAATCATTTTAGCCGGCCCGGCTAAAATAACTGGATGGCCTACCTGCCTGTCAGCCTTCCATCTGTGCACAAACTTATCTCGTGCCCTCATTGGTCATGTGCGTGTTCGTGTGTGTTGGAGGAGGGGCTCTGTAAGGAAGTGGGAGATTTTTTCCGGCTGTGTATTTTCAAATTCTAGCACACTCAAGCTGGTTTCTCCAAAATTACCTACCCCACCTTTTAAGCAGATGGATTTCTGTCATTTGTAATCTGCCTTTTATTTGATTGGATGCAATTTTGGTTCTCATTTAACAAAGCATGTACATTAGGAAAGTGCCAAATAATATTAGCTGTCAGTACAAATATCTGATATAGTTTTTCTACATGTGGTGTTTGTTCAAATGTTTCATATTTGAAATTATGCCTGTAAGCTTAAATCTCAGGTAAAGTTTGTACCTTTTTAGTCTTTAAATATATTTGTATCTTTTATGTCTTTTGACATGTCTGTCCCCAGTGATGTAAACAAACAAGTTAGATTTTCTACCGCACACTGACCTTTGTTATTGCTTACCTGTAGCAGGGATGTTTCCAACACCGTGATCATGCTTCTTACTGATGGTTTACATTTTCTGTGCAGCAACAGCGGATAGTCTAGACATGACATTTCTATTGATAGTAATGTTGTTTCTCTCCTGTGTGCAGATTTGCTCTCACTAATGCAAAGACACTGTACACCACAGATTGCATTTCCTCTTGGCCGACTGTGGCATATTAGATAAAATGTCCATCACTGTATTGCTGTGTGCAGCTACACCTTGAATTAACACCAGACATTAGATATCCTCATACAGATCATATTTATATTTTCTTGAGCTATACAGCCTGCTTAACACTAGAACCGCCAATCGGGTCAATTTGACCCAGAGCTGTTTTTTATTGTGTGTAACTTTTTTTCAATAAAATATTAAAGTCTTCCAGTCCGTGACTTTTCCTGAAAGTGTGTTATGTAGCACCCTATGTTGTTAAAAATTGTCAATATGAAGTCAGATTGAAGAAATCGCCCAAAAAATTGCCATTTATACCTATTTCCGCCAAGCGGGTCATATTGACCCCACCCCTTTTCATATAAACATGACGTGTTGCTATAGCAACGCCTTTTGTCTACTGCGGTTCCTTATAGATTGAGAGATAGATTGAGAGAGAGAGAGATAGATGGATAGATATATAGATAGTTATAGTTATAGATAGAGAGAGAGAGAGAGATAGAGACAGTCTGTAGTGAAGGAGTGCGCTCCCGCTCACGGGAGACTGCTCGCGCTGCGCTCCGCAGCAAACAGCTGTGGGGCGAGTTGAAAGTACGTTATGCTGGCCGCGGTGTCTAAATAATGCTTCCGGGCCAGCGGGCCATTTATAATGTCGAGCCCTGAGAGTCCACAGATTATATTGGTATACGTTTCATCCCTGTGCGATCAAAACTCACTGTTCAATAAAAGAATATTTTACCTTGAAAATCAATGCATTCTAATAGCGGGTCAATTTGACCCAGGTGGCGGTTTTAGGTATAAAAAATCTCTGGCGGTTCTAGTGTTAACCAGAAGATCAGAGCATCTAGCTCTATCCTTATAGTGAAAAATGAAGAAAGTGTCCACAAGTTCAAGTTAAAACTATAGGAGGGTTTTATAGGATCCCTTGACCATTGTGACAGTACCATTTTTTTTCTTTCCAGTATGGCTAACAAGAATAGCACCCTGCGCTGTACATTCTCTGCACCGAGCCACAGTGCCAGCCTCCTCCAGGGCTTGTCCGTCTTGCGCTCTCGGGGCCAACTACTTGACGTTGTGCTGGCCATCAATGAGGAGCGCTTCCAGGTCCACAAAGCTGTGCTGGCCTCCTGTAGTGATTACTTCAGGTTAGTATGAATCACAAGACTTCTCACTGTCCATTTACATTTTTTATTTGGAAGCACTTAGCTGATGCTCTTATCCAGAGTGCTCTGAGTGAGCTGCAATCTGCAGATAAAATAGGACATTAAGAGCAATTCAGTTCGGGGAAGAAGGTAAAGAGTGGAAAAATGTGAAATTCACAACAAGCACTAAAGGATGCGCTCACTTGTTTTCTTTCATTTGATCTTTAATCTGAACTAGGGCGTGATCATATATGAATGTTATAGTATAGATGTTGTGATATGAGACCAGATACATTGTGAGGATATGGTGAAGCGTGAGTGTTTCTTTTTTACTGGTTTAAAGCTGCATTACAGTAAAGTTATGTATTTTTTCTGAATTTATACTGTTCTAGCTCTTCTTTTTCCCATTTTCTGAGGAAGACATTTCATGTCATACAAGTGCTCTAACTAAATCTTGGAATGTCATACAAAATTCAAATCTTGAATTTAGAAGACATAGATTTGTAAAAATTTGATCTAGCTCATTGACTTGTTCTTTTGTTACAGAGCAATGTTTACTGGAGGCATGAGGGAGGCAAATCAAGATACCATTGAGCTGAAGGGCCTGTCCGCCCGCGGACTGAAACATATCATTGACTTTGCCTACAGTTCAGAAGTCACTTTAGACCTGGACTGTATTCAAGATGTCCTCGGGGCAGCCGTTTTCCTTCAGATGGTTCCAGTCGTGGAGCTCTGCGAAGACTTCCTCAAATCAGCGATGAGCGTGGAGACCTGCCTTCACATCGGCCAGATGGCCACCACCTTCAGCCTGTCTTCCCTCAAAGAGTCGGTGGATGCCTTCACCTTCCGCCACTTCCTTCAGATTGCGGAGGAGGAGGACTTCCTGCACATTCCCATGGAGCGCCTAGTCTTCTTCCTGCAGAGCAACAAACTGAAGAACTGTAGCGAGATCGACCTCTTCCACGCCGCCATCAGGTGGGTCCAGTATGACGAGTCTCGCCGGGCTCAAGCCAGCAGCGTCCTCTGCCACGTGCGCTTCCCCCTCATGCGCTCATCTGAGCTGGTGGACAACGTTCAGACGGTGGACATCATGGTGGAGGACGTGCTTTGCCGCCAGTATCTCCTCGAGGCCTTCAACTACCAGATTCTTCCCTTCAGACAGCATGAGATGCAGTCTTCGCGGACACGCATACGTTCTGAAGTCTTGTCAGTCATCACCTTTGGAGGGACGCCGTACACTGACAACGACCGCACGTGAGCAACAAGGTGTACCATCTCCCTGACATGGCTTCTCGTCAATTCAAAGAGCTGACAGAGATGGACACAGGGTGCAGCCACGCCTGTGTTGCCGTACTTGATAACTTTGTGTACGTCGTTGGTGGACAGCACTTACAGTACCGAAGCGGCGAGGGGGCGGTAGACAGCTGTTTCCGCTACGACCCGCACCTCAACCAGTGGCTGCGCATCCAACCTTTGCATGAGGCTCGTATCCAGTTTCAGCTAAACGTGCTGCGTGGACAGCTGTATGCCACCGGAGGGCGCAATCGATCTGGCAGTCTGTCATCTGTAGAGTGTTACTGCCCAAAGAAGAACGAGTGGACTAATGTGGAACCAATAGGTGCGTTCACACCGGAGTACTTTGGTGTACTTTTCCCACAATAGTTCATCAGAACTACGATATATTTGCGTTCACACCAAAAAGCCCCAGGAACTACTTTAGCTCAACTTAGTTCGCGAGACTCGCTTTTCAGTCCCTGCTAGAGAGCAGGGTCTATCGTGGGAGAAAGTAGTTCCTACGTCTGATTGGCTGTGCGGAATGCAAACCACGCCCGTTTGACTCTGAATTTTTTGTTGTAAGCCGCCATTGTATTTCCTCGCTTCGCAGCACACACGAAGAGATTCCTTTTGTGAAAGCAGTTATTATAGCAACACTAAATAAATCAATTGGAGCGGTGGAGTGATGAGGATGTGTCTGCGCTTCTGGCGATTGACTCGGAGGACGCGAAGCGCCACATTCCGAAGCTTCTACTGGTTGCAGTTTCTGTAGCTCTGCAAAGTTAGCAGACCTGGCAAAGTAATGTCGGGACGACTACCAAGGTAAAATAAAATACATGCACTGCACTGTTTTAATCTGCACAATACTGGTCTTAGATGTACTTTTATTTGCTCAGTAGATCGAGCTAGCCATGGTAGAACTTGATAACGTTAGGTCCAAGCTGGCTAATAACATCTAGCTAGCTAGCTATTCTCAACCATGCCTGCTATGAACACGTTTTGACTTGTGAATAAGTGTGCAATGTTCTGTAATTTGCTTCACTAACTCATGGCACTAATCGTGTGTTTCAGGCGAGGTGTTTCTCTCAGGATTAGAAACTAGTTTTCCCCTCCGGGATAAAAACGAGAATATAACGTTAGCAATTAGCATGCTAGCTGGACATAATGCTACCTCTGTGGCTAATGCATAGAGGTAAACAATAGATTGTAGTT
The DNA here is from genome assembly GCA_012861695.1 of Trematomus loennbergii. Classification (NCBI taxonomy): domain Eukaryota; kingdom Metazoa; phylum Chordata; class Actinopteri; order Perciformes; family Nototheniidae; genus Trematomus; species Trematomus loennbergii. The sequence goes on from JAAOOA010001422.1 coordinate 66,398, forward strand.
GAAGTAATTTCAAGTAATTTGCAACATTCATTCTACATGTTAATGGTAAAAGCTTAAACAGTTGATTACCTGCATGCCACAAAGACTGATGTTCTAATATTTTTGCACATTTAAGTAGAAAGTAGAAGCCCACAGTGATGACTCTGACGTGGGGGGCTCTCTGTTATGGGCTGCTCCCCTTCTGGTATTTGGACAATGTTGTGTCGTTGTTGCGATTAAACTGATCTTGTATCTTGCATATTTCACCTTAGGAAAGTGGGCACGCGATGACAGCTTCCTTGACACCATGGACTGCCGTGCTATGGTCAGCAAGGAGAATGAGGACCTGCGTGCCAAGGAGATGCACGACGAACGGCTGCTGCATTCACACAAGGCCCAGGAATCGGACGACTAGCCGCTCATGGTGCCAGGTGGAGCAACAAAATACCTTTCAGGCTGGGCTTCTGGAAGTGCTAAGCGAGCTGATTACATCCAACAGGCCTTCAATACAAAAATTAAGAAAAACATGTCGTTGATAAACTGTACAATGACTTGTTGGGAGGCGTGTGGTGCGTTGGTGTTCGGATCAGGGGAGCACAGGTTCAAACCCCACTGCAGTCAGGATGTCGTTGTGTCCCTGGGCAAGACACTTCACCCCAAATTGCCTACACCTGGGACAGTTAATTTTGTATTATATATATATATGCCACTGTTATTAATACTGACACCTAACTTTGCACAAAGGTGTGTCTGCTGCTGAGCCTACCTATTGTTATATTATATATATATATATTTATTGCCACTGTTATTATATTGTTTTGATACTACTGACACTTATTGATCTGCTGCTGATAAATAAAAGAGAACCTACATGCACGGCACTAGCATCATGACTGTCTTTGTTTAAACCAGCAGCGGTACACAGACTAACCTGTGTGTGTGTAACGTAGTTCTTCAGGTGTGCATGCTTAACATGTATGTATACAAACGTTTTTAAAGAGCTTTCAACCTCATCCCATTGTCTTTAACACACATTTAACATAATATACTCATTAATATACAAATATACAGTATGAGTACTGTTTTGATACTGACATTTAATCTTTGCACTAAGGTGTCTGCACTATTGTAATTGTGTCTGTTGACTGGTAAATAAAAGAGAACCAAATGCACTGTACAAAATATCAGCTTTATTGTCAATTTACAATTTCCATGCTGTTCAGATGCCTCTCCACAACGTTGCTTCCAGGCGAATACAGAGGAGTTGAAAAGAGCCCTTGGACATTCGGAAATCTTCGATCCACTGCACACGTTGGCACCACCAGGCCGACGTTCTATTGTTCACCCAGAGTTCCGTAGTATTCGCATATCTGGAACACATACAAAGACACAAATTAGCCCTACATAACTCCTTTAATCCTACATTAGATAGTATTAATGTGATTTAATGAACGTACCATTGCAGTTCTTTTCGGCGTGATAACGGTCATCATCCTCGGCTGTACAACGGCGAAACATGTCCATAGCGTGTGATTTCGTCGTCTAATCCTTTTGTTAAGGCTTCTTAACCGCCTTCGCCCCGACTCGGCATTTATATTGCATTTGAATGGTCGATCTGTATTTGTATTTGTGGCTGAGTTATTGGCTTAAATAACTCCGTTACGAAGCAGTATAACACGACCATCAAAACGTCAACTCCATACCGTGTAGGTAAACAGAAGCATACAGCGGAAGCGGAAGTTTTTTTTCTTCTTCTCTCGGTTTTTTGGCGGATTGCAACTTTAAGGTGCATACCGCCACCTACTGTACTCGCCGTGAAGTTGTTTGCAGCCTGCCAGGAAAAGCTAAGCAGAAGAAGAAGAAGTGACGTCAGCGGCTCATTTGCCTAATCCACCCCCAGGAACTCATTTTGGTGTGAACGCGATCTGCTTTAGTTCGTCAGAACTAAAAGAACTCTCATGAACTAAAGTTCTCAGGAACTACTGTGGGAAAAGTACTTGGTGTGAACGCGCCTTATGGTCACATGGATGTGGTCAGGTATTCACGGCACCTGGTGTGTGGATGACCAACGGGCTGAACCTGCTCTTTCCTGGTGACCCTATAGTCCTGCTTTGGTTATTGTTTTGTTCAATAAACTTGAACTTTTGCACAGATTTGATTTAGGAATGCTTCAAAGTGATGAGTCTAGTTTTAGCGACATGATTTATTGGGAAAAGTACCATCACTCTTTTTCTGGTTATGGGAACAACAGGTGTTTCATGGACAGGGACACTACTTATCATGTTTCTCTGTCACATGGACGTAAACGTACAAACCTCAAATGTACTCAATACTATTTTCTGATAAATAAGACTTTAAGACTAACGAAAGGAGGGCTTGAGCTATCAGATATAGTTAAGATTACAGAGTATTATATATATATATATATATAGCACTATTCAATATATAGTCAATAGTACTTGCATAGAGTATATTCAAGCAGGCATGGCGTGAAACTCGGCATGGCAGCATGGTTACAGACATGTTTATCACCTGCGTCTCAGATTTCAATGCAATTCATATCAAATGAATGATTCTTGGTTTTTGTTGGGAAACAAAAACAATCTAAATTATTCAAACATAAACCTTTGGTTGGTTGATCATCATTTTCAAAAAAAGTCAAACTTCTTGGGTTTTTCCTTTGTGTTATTTGATTGAAGAGGTACTGGAAAAGAACCGGGTGAAACCAAAGTGCCCACAATCCTTCTGTGTATTGTTGACTAATGCAAACGGACCACACCCTGGACAACAGTATTACAAGTTTAAACACCCCAAATAACCCACAACTAGAGTATCAGCTTCAGTTCAAAGATCATGGAAAGGAAGGAGGGAAGGAGATAGAAATAGTGTATATGGTGAATTGGCAGCATTGATATAGCACTGTTCCACTCTCGTGAGCCCTCAAATGACTTTGACATAAGTCAAGCTGAACAGCAGGATACACACATTCATATAGTGCATGGGTCGGCAACAGGCGGCCCGCGGGCCATTGTTGGCCCGCCAGCAATAATATTTGGCCCGTAATTTTGAGAATAAAAATAAAAAAATATTTTGAGATTTTTTTTTTTTTTACAACATTGGACCGACAGTCGCACATATAGGCTATAATGTCCGAATAGAGAATCTACCTACACCTGAAGAATGCTTAATGTACTTTTATCTATGTTGAGAATGAATGACATACAGCACAGTCACAATCAGGCAGCGGGGTGCACTGACGTCAATTAAAGTACTTATTTAAAGGACACCTATCATGCTATATTTAAATGATATATTGTAGGGCCATACCTATATAAGCTATATTTATACGTTTCTGTTTTCAAAATACCAAACAGATCATGCATTTTAGCCATGCCTCATTTCACTCTATTTGCTGTTCTCCAGCCCTGTTTTTGCAGGGGGCTGATTCTGTGAGCTGCAGCTAACCACGCCCCCTGCAGGAGAGGGGAGCGTGCTCTGATCAAGTCAGAAGAGGGGGAGAAAAAGAGATCTCCGTCCTCCGTGTTTTATTATAGAGTTGTTATTCATTTGTTTTAAAGCTCAATAAATAACAAAGAAGATCTTTGACCGGCACTTTTCTAATTTTGTCCGGAAGATTTAAACTTTAACGGACATCTTGACCGGCAAAAGAAAACCTAACTGAAACTCTGCCGCACGGTCCCCTCGTTCCTTGGAAGAGGCGGAGAGGTGGGTGTTTGCCATCTGCTGGTGGACTAACCGGAGAGAATTACAGTGCTTGCCTCGGGGAGGGAGAACAAAAGCCACAGCGGAGAATAAACAGAAGGGTAACCATGGCAACCATGCGCGGGAAGTCTTCTTCGCTGCTTTTGTGGCAGACTACAGCGCCACTTACAGGCCTGGCATATGTACTACAGCGTCTCCAGCGCTTTCGAGCGGCCGTGGCCCAACCCCACATTCCCCTGATAGGTGGAGAGTTGGCCCAATAGCCGTAGCGCCACCGTCCTGACGTCAGGACAGTGTTCAAATCTGGATCAGTTTTTATCAGATCCGTTGCAGCCCCTTTTTTAGAGATTTGGGTATGGAGGAAAATAGAGAGGGTTGTGTTTTCTGACACTTGGTGAGTTCCCTGGAACACCGGGGACACATATTCATGTAGAAAAGACGTACACAAGTGCATTTTGCATGATAGGTCCCCTTTAACTATTAAATACATTGAGTTTGAGTAAAATACTTGGTTACTGATTCATTTAGGTTATAATATATTAAATAAATTGCAAAGCAAAACATGCTGTAATTTATTTATTTTGTATTTTTTTAAAGGTTTTCAACCTGAAAGAATCCTAATGTGTCCTTGAAAAGTTGAAATAAAGAAAAGGAAAAAGGATTCCAGTTGTCCATGCGTCCTCTGTTGCCCCTCAAGCCTCTCAAATGTGGGCAAACACTCAAATAAATGCCAAAAACCCAGAGAACTTGACAATACTTATCAGAATAAAAGTATGTTAAATAACACTGCTACCTAGTTAATAACTCACTCAGTGGAGGCTCGTCCATTGAGGAAAGGGAGGACCATCCTCCCTAAAATTTCAGAAAAAAATAAACTTTGAAGAGAAGAATAAATACACCTCAATTTAAAAGATAAGTCTGTTAAAATACAGATAATAGCCCTGACTTTTAACATGGGACTGAGATGGGGCTAGAGACGACGAGCCTCCCTTTGGGCGGGTCTATCCAGTGGCTCTGGATTGGGCGCCTATATCATCAGTGAACCAATCAGCGGATCTGACTGCGCATCAGAGTGTTGATGGGGAGGGTTATCAGCGATATCAGAGTTTTTTCTGAACCGGGGAACAGGGGCGCTGCGCCCTCTTACCAAAATCAATTCCTTGAATTAGGCTTCGATTATGTTCTGGCCCGCCATCTTGTGGCTCAGCAAAAAATTGGCCCACGGCCAAACTTACTTGCCTACCCCTGATATAGTGCATGCACCTGCTAAGGGAGAAGGAGACTCACACTCACACTGATCGCCATGCAATCAGGAGCAAGTTAGGGTTCATTCTCTTTGTCTCTTAGAGTTCAGGAGAGCCCAACAATGATGGAAATGAAGACTGTCCAGATGGACTTGGTATCACATTAAGAACCATATTCAGTAATAAGTCTGGCAAAAATAACTGCTTTAAATGATTTATTCAAGCTTGCAATGTTTTGAACACACATCCCTAGTCACCGACTGTTGCAAAAACTAAGAAGCTTATAAACATCAGGTTTAAAACTAAAAGAGCTTTACAAAAAAGTAACACAATTAAAGATGTTTGGAGTTTTATTTGAGTTATTCATTTTTATTTTTGGTCAAAGAGAAGCTGATTTGAAACCGTTGTTACATACAGTTACGGCATTTCCTGTTTCTGCCGGAGAGAGGGGAGGCCGTCCCAAAGCTTGCTGTCTCCCTCCATCTGACAGGAGGGAGCCTCATGTGTCACTCCACGGAGTTCACTCCGTCACGGAGGGGGAGTGTGTAGGGGTAGGGTGTAGGGCGTGCTTTGGGATTGGGCCTGAGTCATCGAGTGGCGCCGAAGGACTGTTTAAATCAGGGGTGGGCAATTATTTTTTCCATGGGGCCACATGAGAAACTGAAAATATTGTCGAGGGCCGGGCCAAAAGGCTGAACTCAATTCTGCATAATATTAATTGTATTTCTTTATAAAAAGCAGTAAATAGCATTGTTTTGACAAGCTGGTAAGAGTATATGTTATAGTTAAGCAATGAAAAAGTGAGGTTGCCTTACAAAAAAATGTAATTTATTAAATCAAATTTCCCAAAACAATGGTAAACAAAATGAACGTTTTTCACCATTTGTGACTCATATTAGTGAACATTTTCAGTCACTCAAACACATTTTGAGTTTCATTTACTGTTGGAAAGAGGTTCTTAGCATTCTAAAGACATCACAATATTGTCTTTGTACTCCAAATATTAAGCAAGATACATCATATTGAACTGTCACTAAACATCACTGAACTGTGATTTTGAGAAAAAGGCTTCCAAGGAAAGTGTCCCAGTTCACTGCTAGTTGGTGCCTTTACATGCCAACATTTGTAGTCTAAGTTCTCTTTTCTTGTTCAGTGAGAGAAATCTAGTCTCTGCTGGGCTTTAACGAGTGCATCAAAGTCAGGTTGAATGTCTGAGGTGGAGATGCGAAGCACAGCTGACAGATGATCATCAGTGAGAGAGGATCTATACCTGGATTTCGTAAACTTCATAATTGAAAATGTTTGTTCACATATGTAGGTCGAGCCAAAGAGAACCAACATCTTCTGAGCATGTCTCCTCATGTTTGGAAAGTTCTCCTCCTTGAGAGAAGAGTAGAAATCCAGCAGAGATCCTGACTTAAAGTGCTCTGCCAGAACTGCATCAGACTGCAGGTCGATGAGTTCCAGCTGAACATCACTGGGTGCATTATCCACACTGCAGGTAAAGGGAGAGGAAATCAGGTGCATTTCATCCTCGATTTTTCTGAGATCTTCAAATCGCCTTGAAAACTCACCATGCAATGCTCCCAACATGGATGAGTACCTGCGGAGGTGATCAGCTGATGGTGTGACTTCTTTCAGTGTTGGCATGTGAGTGAGATTGTTGCTCTCCAGTTGGCTTGAAAGAAACTGCATCTTTGTCATGAAAGCCTTCACCAGGCTGTGCATTTCATGAACAAAAAGGCCCTTGCCTTGCAGTTTGGTGTTCAGTTCATTCATCAGTGCAGTCACATCAACAGCAATGCAAAATCTGCCATCCAGTCCTCATCTGAGAGCTCTGGGAAGTCTTTGCCTTTCTTCTCACAAAACTCTCGAATCTCTGCTTTCAGGTCCCAAACTCTTTTTAGCACTTTGCCCAGGCTGAGCCATCTGATAGCTGTGTGGTAGCCGATGTCACGATGCTCAGTCTCATGCTCCTCCAAAAGTGCGATAAACTGTCTGTGGTTCAAAGCTCTTGCCCTGATGAAGTTTACTATTTTAGTAACAACATCAATAACATGGTTAATTTTTAGCACTGACTTGCACAACACATGTTGGTGTATAATACAATGCAAAAATACCAGTTTCTGATCCGCATCGATTTCAGTCACTTTATCTTGCATACGTTTCAAAAGTCCGACATTTTTTCCGGTAAGATTTGGACAACCGTACGTTGTGACACCTGCCAGTCTGTCCCATTTCAGTCCCAGCGTGTCCATGCACTCGTTTACCTCCGTGAACAGATCGCTCCCTGTCGTCGTCCCTTTCATCGACCGCATTGCTGCCAGCTCCTCCGTAATCTTGAAGTCCGGTGTTATCCCGCGGACGAATACGAGTAACTGGGCTGTGTCGCGGACATCACAGCTCTCGTCCAAAGCCAAGGAGAAAAAGTCGTAACTTGCCACTTCACGTTGCAGCTGAAGCTCCAGATTCCCCGCAATGTCCTCGATCCTTCTAGTCACGGTTCGCCTGGACAGCGGGACTTGCTCAAATGCGGCTTTTTTTTCAGGGCATATTAGTGCTGCAGAGTCCACCAAGCACTCTTTGACAAACTCCCCCTCCGAGAACGGCTTACTGTTTTTAGCGATTTTGTGGGATATCACAAAGCTGGTCATGGTTGCTGCATCACTGGATGTGTGAAGCTTGGTAAAAAAGCCTTGCTGCTTTTGCAGCTTAGCTAGCAAAGCTTCCGATGTCCGCGCCCTTTCAGCGTCAGTCAAGTTTTTATATTTCTCCGCGTGTTTCGTCTCGTAATTGAAGTAAAGAGATATGATTCGACATTGTATTTTAGTGAACATGTATTAGTTGAACTGGTTTATGTAATCACAACGGTTTATGGGTAATCATATATATAGGAATGTTGTTCTCACTTTCAAACTCACTGACTCAGAGATTCTGTGTTTCATACACCAACCTGACCTGGGTTCACCCCTAAAAGCAGATGTCGTCATTAAGGTCGTTAAAGACAAACATTACATCCTTCTTATGATTCCTAAGAGCCAGATGCTGTTGCTAAGTCATAAAATGTATCGTTAAATAGGTGAAGGAGGATAATTTAGGTGAAAGAATCCCCTGGGAAAGGAATGTAGAGGTAAGATAAGGTAGAAATAAACATTGACTTTTGACCTGGTGTGGTTGGGGATATCACTCTGTTCGAAACTCTGATTGACCTCGGCCAGAAGCGAATCCAGCCAATCAGGGCACTTGGGGGAGGTGGTTAGTTTAAACAGCCCCTCCCCAGGGGCTCTGCTGATTCGCTTGGGAGAAAAATGGGAAGGAAAGAGTTGAGCAATCTCCGCCCCAAAAGTAGGTAGAAATACTGATGTTTTGGAGTGGAATGTTGCTTTTTGGGTTAGGTGAGTTGGTTGGTCCGGGTATCTGTGTCGGCATCGCATCATCAGCTTAAAGTCCAATTTCTTTTGGTTTGATGAGTGGTTGGTCCTGACATCTTTAGCCGCATCGCATCACGATCCTAAAAAGCCCGGAGTACCCGGAGTACTCTGTAAAACTTGTATATGTGTTTGATTTCCTACCAGTAAACTCAGACAATTTGTTATAATTTTGATTCCGGTGTTTTCAATTCCTTTCTTATTTTAATAGAGATTTCAGCCTCATTCAACGAACGGCGCGGAGAGAGGGGGGCTATTCAGCCACCAGAAAAGTGTTCTACTCGCAACAAGTGGTGACCCGACGTTTGTGAGCTGACCTCTAGAAAGGGACACCGACAGCCAGGGGACAGAATCCAGTCCAGGGGGAGGACAAAGAGACACTGTTGACAACTGCAAGAGCTCTATACACAAAAGGTGAGCAGACACCTGTTTTGATTATCAAAAATCTGTGATTGATTATACTAAAAATTTAGAGTTGTCAGCAGCGTTCTCAGTGTTCTTAGTCACGGTGGAAATACAATACATATTCAAGTTAGAAGTTTCATGAATTGCTTAGAGAAGGGTATAAGAGTCCTTGATCTACAGCAAAAATAGGAGTTTCATGAATTGCTTAGAGAAGGGTATAAGAGTCCTTGATCTACAGCAAAAATAGGAGTTTCATGAATTGCTTAGAGAAAGGTATAAGAGTCCTTGATCTACAGCAAAAATAGGAGTTTCATGAATTGCTTAGAGAAAGGTATAAGAGTCCTTGATCTACAGCAAAAATAGGAGTTTCATGAATTGCTTAGAGAAAGGTATAAGAGTCCTTGATCTACAGCAAAAATAGGAGTTTCATGAATTGCTTAGAGAAAGGTATAAGAGTCCTTGATCTACAGCAAAAATAGGAGTTTCATGAATTGCTTAGAGAAAGGTATAAGAGTCCTTGATCTACAGCAAAAATAGGAGTTTCATGAATTGCTTAGAGAAAGGTATAAGAGTCCTTGATCTACAGCAAAAATAGGAGTTTCATGAATTGCTTAGAGAAAGGTATAAGAGTCCTTGATCTACAGCAAAAATAGGAGTTTCATGAATTGCTTAGAGAAAGGTATAAGAGTCCTTGATCTACAGCAAAAATAGGAGTTTCATGAATTGCTTAGAGAAGGGTATAAGAGTCCTTGATCTACAGCAAAAATAGGAGTTTCATGAATTGCTTAGAGAAGGGTATAAGAGTCCTTGATCTACAGCAAAAATAGGAGTTTCATGAGGTGCTTAGAGAAGGGTATAAGAGTCCTGCATCTAGAGCAAAAATAGTGTTTGAGTGTGGCGGGTGGAGCACCTTTCGTGGTGCTTTAAATGTATAAAATTTCTGTAATTGTGATATGGTGGGTGAAACAAGAGGAGAGAGACGCGACCTCCAACTAATTATTTGGAACGACCGGCTCTCATCACAAAACTGTTGTGGGGATAATCAGGCTCATTAAACGTGACGATAAAAGATTTTGTTGACTGAGTTTTCACTCTTGACCAGAAGTCGCAGTCGCCGTAAGGGGATTGTAGAAGCCTACTTCTGGAAGTCACGCTATCTGTTGAAATAAACATCGCACTATAAAAATTTGCCTGGCTGTAATATGATAAGGTATGAAAAGCTCTGTGTGATTTTTTTAAGTCAAATCTGTGTAATACTTGAGGACAATCCAGTAAAAGAACTGTGGGTAAAGAATTGCAGAAAACAGAGGGACAGAGAGCAACAAGAGGGTGGTATAATGTCTGAGACCCTACCTCCACCCTACGGAGATAATGGCTCACATATGCCACTTATGAGTATCCCATCTAATACTCCTAAGGAAAACACATTGTTGGACCTGATATTCAGGGAACAGGAATGTTGGAAATAGTAATGGTAGATATTGAAAATCTTAAACTGGATCAACCAACCATGTTAGTGAACCCTGCTAATATGGAGCTAGAAAATGTAGGAAGTATAGCAGCAGCTCTGGCAAAGACAATAGGTCCTAGCATGCAAGCACAGAGCGATAATATGATGAGGACTATTAAACTAACCCCTTTTTGGAAATGGGATTTTCCGTTACACAACAGAAGACTCAATTCAGGTCTGGAAGAACGCTTTACAAACAAGTCAGGAGAGTTAAATGTGGTGCTATGTTGCTCAAAAGGGAGCTTACACTTTTGGGAAGAGATCTTCCCTCCTCTCTGCTCCGGAGGTGCTGCAGTTTCACAGCAGCACACAGGGTCAAAGACAGGCATGACCTCTGGAGAGGGAGAAAATCTAAATCTGAACAGACCACAGAGCCCATTAAGGGTTTTATGGCCTTAACACAGAGAGGAAGATCTGGAGATTGTAAGGAACTCTCCCAAACTACTCACCCCCTCCCCAGAACAAGAGGAAGAGTTTTGCTCTCACCAATAAACTAATCATCTCTTAACCAAGTCAGATTTCAAAATAGCCATAGCTCCAGTTGTTAAGAAAGAGGGTGATTCAAAAGAGTTATCAATAAATTGCCCAGTATATTAAATAAATACAAACAGACACGTATCAATATAAGTCAGATAATATAGACGAGGTCAATCATGGAAGAAGGCTGACATTTAATGCCTGATATATAAGTAATAGTGATAATAAATATATACCTGATATTAAATAACTGATGTGTAAGGCTCGATATTTCTGAAAATAGGAACACCGTTAACGGCGTTCTATTTCAGTAAAAGGGGGGAAAGGATAGAATATACATCAGACAATATGTATGTGAGATTATTACGTTTTTAGGAGAAATGTATCAATTTAAAAATACTAGTTATGGTATTTTTTGTTTTGGTTTGTTTGTTGCTTTAAAGAGAAATTGATACATTTAAAATAATCTAGCTTTGGTTATTTTTTGTTTTGTTAGTTTGTTCCTTTTTTGTTTTATTTTAATTTTTGTTTTATTTTAATTTTTAATTTTTAATTTTTAATTTTTATTTTATTTTTAATTTTTAATTTTAATTTTTAATTTTTAATTTTTAATTTTTTAATTTTTTTTTTTTTTTAATTTTAATTTTAATTTTTGTTTATTATTTTCTGCATAGTCTCTTGTCCACACTCCAGACTAGTTGGTGCCGCCAATAAACACTAAAGAAGTAGAAAAGATGATTTCAAAACCATATTTCCAGCAACTTAAGGGCTTGGTATGAGACTTCTCCACACAGGCTGCTGACGTCGAAAGGGGGACCTGAGAAACACAAGGCCAACACAGCAGATTACGTCTGGTTGGAGGGGACCTCCCATGCCGTCCGCCTAGATGGAAAGGGGGACAACTGGTACCACTGGAGCCAGTGTGGTCGGGAAAAACACCTGCGAGGACCCTAGACGACATCAGGACAGAGTTGGCCCTCGTCGCGAGGACCCTAGACGACATCAGGAGAGATCTGGCCCTCGTCAAGGCAGTCGACCCAGGAGGCGCCATCAGCAGAAAGGAGGAGGAGGATCAGGACATCTCTCCAGCAGTCGACCCGGAAGCCGCCATCAGCGGGCCGGAGGGGCCGAGGAGGAGTATCAGGACATCTCTCCAACATCGACCCGGAGGCCGCCATCAGCGGGCCGGGGGAAGACAATCAGGCCACATCTCTCTAGCAAGCACCCCAGAAGCCACCGTCAGCGGGCTGGGGGGACGAAGACATGGCAAACCAAGACGGCACAGGGAACTCCATTTCCCGCTGAAACAGGTTGATATAGCCGGTGTGGAACTTTGTCTGAACAATCCATTTTTTTTTAAGGAACTTTCAACTTTATTTTTATATCCCACATATAAGGGATTGTATTTTTTTATTCTACAGAACTATGTGTTACCAAAAGAGGGAAAAGTATGATAATGTCTTTTCTAATTTCTGTGGCTACTTTCATTGCCATTTTAGTGACATGTGGTTGTTGTTGTTGTGTGCCTTGTATCTGCTCATTGTGTGTTAAGACTCATCAGTTCCACCATTGAGGGAAGAGTAAAGATGACTCAGCTGACAAGGACTGTGCTTTTTAGACATATTTTATTCTCCCTCCACTGTCATAATAAGTTGTTGTTGTGGACTGTTCCTAGAGGTTTAAAGTGCTCTATATCCCAACTTCTGATGGGTTTATATAAATGTTGGGACAGACACAGTAAGAAGAAAATTGACAGTGGTAATGTTTCAAATGCTATATGTTGATCTCGTGAGGTGAGATCAAAAGAGGGATTGAAGTAAAGAGATATGATTCGACATTGTATTTTAGTGAACATGTATTAGTTGAACTGGTTTATGTAATCACAACGGTTTATGGGTAATCATATATATAGGAATGTTGTTCTCACTTTCAAACTCACTGACTCAGAGATTCTGTGTTTCATACACCAACCTGACCTGGGTTCACCCCTAAAAGCAGATGTCGTCATTAAGGTCGTTAAAGACAAACATTACATCCTTCTTATGATTCCTAAGAGCCAGATGCTGTTGCTAAGTCATAAAATGTATCGTTAAATAGGTGAAGGAGGATAATTTAGGTGAAAGAATCCCCTGGGAAAGGAATGTAGAGGTAAGATAAGGTAGAAATAAACATTGACTTTTGACCTGGTGTGGTTGGGGATATCACTCTGTTCGAAACTCTGATTGACCTCGGCCAGAAGCGAATCCAGCCAATCAGGGCACTTGGGGGAGGTGGTTAGTTTAAACAGCCCCTCCCCAGGGGCTCTGCTGATTCGCTTGGGAGAAAAATGGGAAGGAAAGAGTTGAGCAATCTCCGCCCCAAAAGTAGGTAGAAATACTGATGTTTTGGAGTGGAATGTTGCTTTTTGGGTTAGGTGAGTTGGTTGGTCCGGGTATCTGTGTCGGCATCGCATCATCAGCTTAAAGTCCAATTTCTTTTGGTTTGATGAGTGGTTGGTCCTGACATCTTTAGCCGCATCGCATCACGATCCTAAAAAGCCCGGAGTACCCGGAGTACTCTGTAAAACTTGTATATGTGTTTGATTTCCTACCAGTAAACTCAGACAATTTGTTATAATTTTGATTCCGGTGTTTTCAATTCCTTTCTTATTTTAATAGAGATTTCAGCCTCATTCAACGAACGGCGCGGAGAGAGGGGGGCTATTCAGCCACCAGAAAGTGTTCTACTCGCAACATAATGCCGACTCACATTGTACTCCTTAAACACGGCGATCTGCTCCCCGCAAACTAAACACACGGTTTTACCTCCGACTTCAGTAAATAAATACTTAGTCCAATTTTTGTTGAAAACCCTGCATTCAGCATCTACCTTTCTTTTTTTAGCGGACATTTTTTTGAGGCTAAAGTCGTCTTGTGACAAGGATCCAATAATGTGCACGTCTTGATATACGTATTGCGTCATTATGCACGTGAATAAAAAACAACTTCAAAATAAAAGCAATGCAGCTTTAGTCCATGCATGAGGTAAAGTTAGAAAATATGTTTATTTTGTAATTTCCAATTAGCCTTACACGGGCCGGTCAGAGTCAACCAAAGGGCCGTATGTGGCCCGGGGGCCGTACAATGCCCAGGTCTGGTTTAAATGCATGTTAAATGCCCAGCATTCTGCGCCACTCTATGACGTAGTATACTTGAAATAGTGGCTCTGCAGCATGTGTACTCGACATTGAGAACCGGCCTTATGCTGCGTTCACACCGGACGCGATGCGAATATTCGCTTCGCTCTAATGCTGCGTTCACACCGGACGCGATGCGATGTTTGGGGGCGGCGCGCGATTACATGTAAGTCAATGCAGAGACGCGGGACAGACGCGAATTCGCTCCGACAGCGCGCATGAAGCGTGGACGCGGCGCGAATCACGCGATTGAGGCGATTGAACGTGCCACGTCAAACGCGAGAGTTCAATTTGTTTCAACTCGAGCGTCAAATTCACGTGACGTGTTCTCCGCGGAAGCCAATCAGCGGTGAGGATCTCAGCCTGCCGTCACTGACGTTACTGACGTTCAACCACACAACATCAGCCATTAGCTGTTAGCAGTTAGCACACAGAGCTCACAGCTCCTCATATCTGTTCAGAAACTGGACAAAAGTTTAACAAGTACAAGTTTAGAGCGAAGCGAATATTCGCATCGCGTCCGGTGTGAACGCAGCATAATCGCTCCTATCGCATCGCTCTAAACGCTGGAGGTTCACCGCGGCTGCCAGCTGTGTTTACTCGCATCATTCAAACAAGACGCGCTGGCTCGGGAGCTACAACTACAACAAAATGAACATATTTTACCGTGATTAAATTGTAATACACGTTTCTAAATGATGCCGAAGTAACAACATACTGAACCGGTTAGTAAAACCATGAATTAATGCTTTGACAAGTCTGCAGACAGACGGCAGGCGAAAAACCTTTTAAAATAAATATATATATAGTATATGCTCCGACCGTCCACACTCACAACGGCCTATACAGACATAAATAAAGCAGCGACTGTATTCTCCATGACACAGACAGTCTGTGGTTTGTACTTGTTTCACTTTTGTCCAGTTTCTGAACAGATATGAGGAGCTGTGAGCTCTGAGTGCTAACTGCTAACAGCTAACAGCTGATGTTGTGGTTGAACGTCAGTGACGGCAGGCTGAGATCCTCACCGCTGATTGGCTTCCGCGAGAACGGTCACGTGAATTTGACGCTCCAGTTGAAAAAATTGAACTCTCGCGTTTAACGCGGCCCGTTCAATCGCGCCGTGTCCACCGCTTCATGCGCGCCGTCGGAGGGAATTCGCGTCTGTCCGCGTCTCTGCATTGCCTTTACATGTAATCGCGCCGCCCCCATACATCGCATCGCGTCCGCTGTGAACGCAGCATTAGAGTGTCAACAGATGGACTATCAAAATAAAGTGTTACCGGAAATACTTGTGTGCTTTGGAGCTACATGCTGTAATGTAAAAGTAGCTGTTGTGCCTTGTGGCCACTGGAGGGCAGCAGAGGAGCAAGTCAGTGCGACGATCAGTTGTGAATGAAAAGAAACATGAGACAAAGCAACAAGTCTCACCTGAAATGAATACATTACGTTTTATACGATATATCCACACAAGCTTATGGTCTGTTTTGCCTAATGTTCATCTTCATTTTGCACAAGCTGGGAATTATTCGTGGTAATGTGGTGGCTCAATGAAATGTTTACAAAGCTTTAGTGTGATGGGCAGCTTGGTCTTCACTTGCTAGAAAGCGTTTTAAAAACAGACCATTATCCCTCCCGACCAACATCTTCTGGAGATTGTAAAGAACATTTGATTTCATATAATTTACTCCTTGTCAAAAATGTAGAGAAGGTTTAGTGCGACATCTCCAGGTGAGCAGGTCGTCTGTTTCTGCTCATGTTAAGGTGTGCTTGTGTTTAGTGTTGCCAAGTTCAGTTGACCAATCATATATTAGGCCAACAGTGAAAACACCCTCTCTGATGCATATGTGGTACTGTGGTCCCCTTTAATATGAGCTGACAACACCAACTCCTGTTGAGGGGATGGAGGAACCTGTGGACCCTCAATCTAAATCCAAAGTTGTTTTGCAGATGTTGGGGCTTCCCTTCACGAGGACAATAACAGAGGCATTCATGAGCAAATAGAAAGCAGCTTTATTTCACAAATACACATGTTAACATGTCAATGTTCAGCAGCTGTCAACGGGTAACAGGGTGAACATACTTTACACTATGACATGGTGGGTTTCCCCTCCTCAGATGGGCAGGTCTGGTCCCCTAGGTCACAATGCCTGCTAACTGTGAGGGACACAAAGAGAACAAAAGCACACACTACTCAAAGCACAACTTCTACAAAATGGTTACAGTGAGAGTTAGTTTCCTCACCCTTTCAAAGTGTCACCGGTGCAGTCCCTCCACTGAAAGCAGACAAGGTTCCCCCAGAGGGAGAGGAGCCTGTAACACAAGCACTTGGTCAATGATGTTGCCCACAATCTGCACACAAGAGAACTATTGACAGAAAAGAAAACTAAAAAAGCACTAGAGGACAGTAGACTTTTAAAAACCAAACGCAACTTAAGAGTTGCTCAAACACCAATTCATATAGCATTAAAAAAGGTTCAAACCCAGGCTTACTTTGACAGAGTAATAGATCCTCCTGGCTCCATCCAGGAGGGGAACTCTCATACTCAGCTCTATGGATTAACACAAGAACAGATGTTATAAGAATAATAAGAGCTGCTTTATTTATGTCTGTATAGGCCGTTGTGAGTGTGGACGGTCGGAGCATATACTATATATATATTTATTTTAAAAGGTTTTTCCCTGCCGTCTGTCTGCAGACTTGTCAAAGCATTAATTCATGGTTTTTACTAACCGGTATCAGTATGTTGTTACTTCGGCATCATTTAGAAACGTGTATTACAATTTAATCACGGTAAAATATGTTAATTTTGTTGTAGTTGTAGCTCCCGAGCCAGCGCGTCTTGTTTGAATGATGCGAGTAAACACAGCTGGCAGCCGCGGTGAACCTCCAGCGTTTAGAGCGATGCGATAGGAGCGATTATGCTGCGTTCACACCGGACGCGATGCGAATATTCGCTTCGCTCTAAACTTGTACTTGTTAAACTTTTGTCCAGTTTCTGAACAGATATGAGGAGCTGTGAGCTCTGTGTGCTAACTGCTAACAGCTAATGGCTGATGTTGAACGTCGGTAACGTCAGTGACGGCAGGCTGAGATCCTCACCGCTGATTGGCTTCCGCGAGAACACGTCACGTGAATTTGACGCTCGAGTTGAACAAATTGAACTCTCGCGTTTGACGTGGCACCGTTCAATCGCCTCAATCGCGTGATTCGCGCCGCGTCCACCGCTTCATGCGCGCTGTCGGAGCGAATTCGCGTCTCTCCGCGTCTCTGCATTGACTTTACATGTAATCGCGCCGCCCCCAAACATCGCATCGCGTCCGGTGTGAACGCAGCATTAGAGCGAAGCGAATATTCGCATCGCGTCCGGTGTGAACGCAGCATAAGGCCGGTTCTCAATGTCGAGTACACATGCTGCAGAGCCACTATTTCAAGTATACTACGTCATAGAGTGGCGCAGAATGCTGGGCATTTAACATGCATTTAAACAGTCCTTCGGCGCCACTCGATGACTCAGGCCCAATCCCAAAGCACGCCCTACACCCTACCCCTACACACTCCCCCTCCGTGACGGAGTGAACTCCGTGGAGTGACACATGAGGCTCCCTCCTGTCAGATGGAGGGAGACAGCAAGCTTTGGGACGGCCTCCCCTCTCTCCGGCAGAAACAGGAAATGCCGTAACTGTATGTAACAACGGTTTCAAATCAGCTTCTCTTTGACCAAAAATAAAAATGAATAACTCAAATAAAACTCCAAACATCTTTAATTGTGTTACTTTTTTGTAAAGCTCTTTTAGTTTTAAACCTGATGTTTATAAGCTTCTTAGTTTTTGCAACAGTCGGTGACTAGGGATGTCTGTTCAAAACATTGCAAGCTTGAATAAATCATTTAAAGCAGTTATTTTTGCCAGACTTATTACTGAATATGGTTCTTAATGTGATACCAAGTCCATCTGGACAGTCTTCATTTCCATCATTGTTGGGCTCTCCTGAACTCTAAGAGACAAAGAGAATGAACCCTAACTTGCTCCTGATTGCATGGCGATCAGTGTGAGTGTGAGTCTCCTTCTCCCTTAGCAGGTGCATGCACTATATGAATGTGTGTATCCTGCTGTTCAGCTTGACTTATGTCAAAGTCATTTGAGGGCTCACGAGAGTGGAACAGTGCTATATCAATGCTGCCAATTCACCATATACACTATTTCTATCTCCTTCCCTCCTTCCTTTCCATGATCTTTGAACTGAAGCTGATACTCTAGTTGTGGGTTATTTGGGGTGTTTAAACTTGTAATACTGTTGTCCAGGGTGTGGTCCGTTTGCATTAGTCAACAATACACAGAAGGATTGTGGGCACTTTGGTTTCACCCGGTTCTTTTCCAGTACCTCTTCAATCAAATAACACAAAGGAAAAACCCAAGAAGTTTGACTTTTTTTGAAAATGATGATCAACCAACCAAAGGTTTATGTTTGAATAATTTAGATTGTTTTTGTTTCCCAACAAAAACCAAGAATCATTCATTTGATATGAATTGCATTGAAATCTGAGACGCAGGTGATAAACATGTCTGTAACCATGCTGCCATGCCGAGTTTCACGCCATGCCTGCTTGAATATACTCTATGCAAGTACTATTGACTATATATTGAATAGTGCTATATATATATATATATATAATACTCTGTAATCTTAACTATATCTGATAGCTCAAGCCCTCCTTTCGTTAGTCTTAATGTCTTGTTTATCAGAAAATAGTATCGAGTACATTTGAGGTTTGTACGTTTACGTCCATGTGACAGAGAAACATGATAAGTAGTGTCCCTGTCCATGAAACACCTGTTGTTCCCATAACCAGAAAAAGAGTGATGGTACTTTTCCCAATAAATCATGTCGCTAAAACTAGACTCATCACTTTGAAGCATTCCTAAATCAAATCTGTGCAAAAGTTCAAGTTTATTGAACAAAACAATAACCAAAGCAGGACTATAGGGTCACCAGGAAAGAGCAGGTTCAGCCCGTTGGTCATCCACACACCAGGTGCCGTGAATACCTGACCACATCCATGTGACCATTGAATGATATACAACTGTGTGTGGTTCAAACCAATACGTAGAATACCAGGAATAATAAACTAAATGTATGATGATATTTAAAAAAGGTGTAGAAATAATTCCTTTGATTAACCCCTGGAGTGTGAATATGGAACATTCATGAAAATAAAGGTTAGACAAAAGGACTTCTGTTCACACACTTATATAAGTTTACATCTGTGTCTTTATTGTTATCATGTTAACAAAACAGGCGAACACGTAACATCTCAGCTGCTAAGGACAAGTTGTGCGAGATGCACAAACTGAGGGGAAAGTATTTGAACACTTGAATCATTCCACTTCTTTCCAAAGTTGTTGTGTACACAGTCTTCATCTCCTAGGTTGTTTGGTTCTCCTTTATACCAAAAGAAATACTTGACTGCACACCCATCAGACCACATCCATCTTCCTTCTTTGGCCATGTCATTGAGTCCGATCCATGTTGCTCCCTCATTAGGGTCAGAGCTTCTGATCAGGAGTTGGACAAAAACCTCTTCCTCTCTGCTGTGGATAGACACCAGGTTGCCTCCCTGGGACACACAGTAGAGCTCTGCATCAGCCCAGGTCGTCTTTGTGTTGAAGTACTTGTAGCAGCGGCCGTTGAAGGAGAACCAGAAGGAGGGACAGGTGTCTTGCTGGAGCTCATCTGAAGAAGACACAGCACCCAGAGCCAGGCCCAACAGGAAGAGGAAACCCAGCATGATGATGATGATGATGATGTCACTGTCTCTGTCTGTGTAAGTTGCACTGAACCGTTGGAGAGGATGGAGATTGTGAAGCTTCTAGTGACAGGCTGCTTGTTATATATGTGTGGGAATGTGACGTCATTGTCACGTGACGTGATCACATGACCGGTGCCCGGTAAAATGTAAGTTATAAAAGTTTTTCCGGCAGTTTCAGAAAACCTTTCTCTTGGCTGCACGGCACGCGCACTGTTCTCTCCCTCAAGGTAGGACTCGCGGGTTTAAGGTGGTTTTATGGTCTTTTCAATGAACCTATGGAAGGGTCTCAGGTCAGTTTGTGTTTCATTAGGGCGAGGGCAAGATACGTTTTCCCATCATGGGGGGGAAACTCTTCAGACATTCAAAGCACGAGACCTGGGGCCTCATTTATAAAGCTTTGCGTAGGATTCACGTGGAAGGTGGCTTACGTAGGACAAAGCAAATAAATACGCACAGACATTTCCCGATTCATTAAACACAGCGTACCGGCGTAGGACTTGCGTGCCGGCACGTCCTACGCCGGTTTCCCTTTTTATAAATCACAATCAACTCGCAATGCGGCGCAGCTTTTGCGGGCTTCACGTAACTCTCATCTGTGCCTATAAATAGTCAAAGAAACGCCCCGTATTAATATTCATTCAGACTGACTGCAGGAAGAAGATCGCAGGAAATGCCGACAGAACAGCTAAAAAAGACATTTCACACCGAGTCAGATTTTGGTTCTTTTGGGGAGGTCGAGACAAATCACATTGGTTCAAACTGCGTCCACCAAACAGAGTAGCAGCATGGAGGTCGGATCGTCACCAAAATAAATAAGTGGTCCGAAAAGTTAAGTTAAAGTGAACCTATAGAAAAGCTACACGGCGTCAGTTTAAAGTAATTCTGTCTTTCTGCTTACCGCATCATTTATGAGAATACCTTTCTTAACAAGAGAACATCATCGAGGGGTGATCAATAACATTTCCGTTTTTATGTATTTCTCCAATGTGTGTGTGCACTGAGGAGTCTCAAACAGGCGTTTGTTTCATCATTTTAAGATTGGCTTCAATCAAGTTTTGCAAAGTAATTCTTCATATTTGATAAATGAGAGGTAACATTTTATTGATATTATTTCCACATATTTCTCTCCATTCTTCCTTCTGCCAACGGTGTCGCAGTTTCTCGTCTCTCCCGTTGTTGTGCGTACCGCGTACGGATGGGTCAGAGCGTGCGTGGAGGACCGCACATTTCCCCCTCAAGTTAATTTTTTATAAATCGCAAACAGTGCGTAGAAACTGGCGTAAGCCATCTTTTGAGCGGACGCACCGTTTATAAATGAGGCCCCAGGTCTGTTACAAGCAATGTGTTTTTAATATGGTGTTTTACTCCAAGTTGTAATAGTTTTGAAGCAACTTGTAGGTGTTTTGCAGAGTGTAGAAGTGCTCATAACCAGCCGAGCAACCCGGGGAACTGGCTATGGACGTTTGCTCACTTTCTTCTAGCTCTTATTATTCTTTATAACATCTGTTCTTGTGTTTAATCCATAGAGCTGAGTATGAGCGTTCCCCCCTCCTGGATGGAGCCAGGAGGATCTATTACTCTGTCAAAGTAAGCCTGGGTTTGAACCTTTTTTAATGCTATATTGAATTGGTGTTTGAGCAGTGGCGTTTTTATATGTACAAAAGTGGTGGGGCACAAAAAACGTAGATGTCTATATATAGCTTCTGCAGTGAGGTTCATGGCTGCTGAGGCACTGGCACTGACTCTTCAGGTTTACAAATATTATATTTTGACCTAAACCAAAATATAATATTATTTTCAAAAGCTTTTTTTGTCTGATGCTTAGATTAATTTTAAACAGACAGTTCAACAAAAGGATACCCAAAAAATGTAATTTTATCATTTAAATATTGAATTGTTCTCTCTTAGTAAGATCCCATTTTCAATAAAATGGCGGTCTTACCTTGACTTGAAGATGAAGTCCATTTGCCTATCCTTCTGGACAAACATTTCTATTACTTTTTTGTAAAAGTCCCCTTATCTTCTTGTAGTTTCAAAAGTCTATCATAAATCTAATCCATAGATTTATGATAAAAAAATTATAAAATAGGGTAGACATGTGGATGTTATCCGGCTAATCAAAACGTGCATTTATCAAACAGGTACGTTTCCCACAGATCTTATTTCGAGCTATTTTCTAAAATCCTCTGGAGAAATCTCATTGCTTTTTGTGCTTACTTCCTGGTTTTAGGACGCGCCACTGCACCTCTCTCGTCTCCTCTTCACACAGCACACTTTTCGCGGCACACGTACTTACAGCCATCAGCTCTGAATGATTTGAGATGACGTATGGTGGGGATGGTAGCTCCGTGCCCCTCTGGTCATTATTTTTTGCCACACACATTACATTACAAAATACTCTGAGCATGCGCAGTGTAGTTTTTACAGTCACCGTTCACTTCACAGCGAGAGGGAGGGCATGATCAGGTTGTCACATGGCTCTAAACAGCTCAATAGGCACACACTGTGACTGTAGACACACTAATGAGAAGAACACAGACTAAAACAGCAATGTGCAGATGAATCAGATGATTAAACATGATCTTAAAATATATTTTATTTTTTTTTTGCATTTTTGTAATCATTATTTGTAATACTTTCTGCTGACACTAGGTGGGGCTGTGCCCCACCTAGTGTCAGCAGAAAGTATTGACCAGTCGCCACTGTGTTTGAGCAACTCTTAAGTTGCGTTTGGTTTTTAAAAGTCTACTGTCCTCTAGTGCTTTTTTAGTTTTCTTTTCTGTCAATAGTTCTCTTGTGTGCAGATTGTGGGCAACATCATTGACCAAGTGCTTGTGTTACAGGCTCCTCTCCCTCTGGGGGAACCTTGTCTGCTTTCAGTGGAGGGACTGCACCGGGTGACACTTTGAAAGGGTGAGGAAACTAACTCTCACTGTAACATTTTGTAGAAGTTGTGCTTTGAGTAGTGTGTGCTTTTGTTCTCTTTGTGTCCCTCACAGTTAGCAGGCATTGTGACCTAGTGGACCAGACCTGCCCATCTGAGGAGGGGAAACCCACCATGTCATAGTGTAAAGTATGTTCACCCTGTTACCCGTTGACAGCTGCTGAACATTGACATGTTAACATGTGTATTTGTGAAATAAAGCTGCTTTCTATTTGCTCATGAATGCCTCTGTTATTGTCCTCGTGAAGGGAAGCCCCAACATCTGCAAAACAACTTTGGATTTAGATTGAGGGTCCACAGGTTCCTCCATCCCCTCAACAGGAGTTGGTGTTGTCAGCTCATATTAAAGGGGACCCCAACAGTTACCACATATGCATCAGAGAGGGTGTTTTCACTGTTGGCCTAATATATGATTGGTCAACTGAACTTGGCAACACTAAACACAAGCACACCTTAACATGAGCAGAAACAGACGACCTGCTCACCTGGAGATGTCGCACTAAACCTTCTCTACATTTTTGACAAGGAGTAAATTATATGAAATCAAATGTTCTTTACAATCTCCAGAAGATGTTGGTCGGGAGGGATAATGGTCTGTTTTTAAAACGCTTTCTAGCAAGTGAAGACCAAGCTGCCCATCACACTAAAGCTTTGTAAACATTTCATTGAGCCACCACATTACCACGAATAATTCCCAGCTTGTGCAAAATGAAGATGAACATTAGGCAAAACAGACCATAAGCTTGTGTGGATATATCGTATAAAACGTAATGTATTCATTTCAGGTGAGACTTGTTGCTTTGTCTCATGTTTCTTTTCATTCACAACTGATCGTCGCACTGACTTGCTCCTCTGCTGCCCTCCAGTGGCCACAAGGCACAACAGCTACTTTTACATTACAGCATGTAGCTCCAAAGCACACAAGTATTTCCGGTAACACTTTATTTTGATAGTCCATCTGTTGACACTCTAATGCTGCGTTCACAGCGGACGCGATGCGATGTATGGGGGCGGCGCGATTACATGTAAAGGCAATGCAGAGACGACAGACGCGAATTCCCTCCGACGGCGCGCATGAAGCGGTGGACACGGCGCGATTGAACGGTGCCGCGTTAAACGCGAGAGTTCAATTTTTTTCAACTGGAGCGCAAATTCACGTGACGCGTTCTCGCGGAAGCCAATCAGCGGTGAGGATCTCAGCCTGCCGTCACTGACGTTCAACCACACAACATCAGCTGTTAGCTGTTAGCAGTTAGCACTCAGAGCTCACAGCTCCTCATATCTGTTCAGAAACTGGACAAAAGTGAAACAAGTACAAACCACAGACTGCCTGTGTCATGGAGAATACAGTCGCTGCTTTATTTATGTCTGTATAGGCCGTTGTGAGTGTGGACGGTCGGAGCATATACTATATATATATTTATTTTAAAAGGTTTTTCGCCTGCCGTCTGTCTGCAGACTTGTCAAAGCATTAATTCATGGTTTTACTAACCGGTATCAGTATGTTGTTACTTCGGCATCATTTAGAAACGTGTATTACAATTTAATCACGGTAAAATATGTTATTTTGTTGTAGTTGTAGCTCCCGAGCCAGCGCGTCTTGTTTGAATGATGCGAGTAAACACAGCTGGCAGCCGCGGTGAACCTCCAGCGTTTAGAGCGATGCGATAGGAGCGATTATGCTGCGTTCACACCGGACGCGATGCGAATATTCGCTTCGCTCTAAACTTGTACTTGTTAAACTTTTGTCCAGTTTCTGAACAGATATGAGGAGCTGTGAGCTCTGTGTGCTAACTGCTAACAGCTAATGGCTGATGTTGTGTGGTTGAACGTCGGTAACGTCAGTGACGGCAGGCTGAGATCCTCACCGCTGATTGGCTTCCGCGAGAACACGTCACGTGAATTTGACGCTCGAGTTGAACAAATTGAACTCTCGCGTTTGACGTGGCACCGTCAATCGCGTGATTCGCGCCGCGTCCACCGCTTCATGCGCGCTGTCGGAGCGAATTCGCGTCTGTCCGCGTCTCTGCATTGACTTTACATGTAATCGCGCCGCCCCCAAACATCGCATCGCGTCCGGTGTGAACGCAGCATTAGAGCGAAGCGAATATTCGCATCGCGTCCGGTGTGAACGCAGCATAAGGCCGGTTCTCAATGTCGAGTACACATGCTGCAGAGCCACTATTTCAAGTATACTACGTCATAGAGTGGCGCAGAATGCTGGGCATTTAACATGCATTTAAACAGTCCTTCGGCGCCACTCGATGACTCAGGCCCAATCCCAAAGCACGCCCTACACCCTACCCCTACACACTCCCCCTCCGTGACGGAGTGAACTCCGTGGAGTGACACATGAGGCTCCCTCCTGTCAGATGGAGGGAGACAGCAAGCTTTGGGACGGCCTCCCCTCTCTCCGGCAGAAACAGGAAATGCCGTAACTGTATGTAACAACGGTTTCAAATCAGCTTCTCTTTGACCAAAAATAAAAATGAATAACTCAAATAAAACTCCAAACATCTTTAATTGTGTTACTTTTTTGTAAAGCTCTTTTAGTTTTAAACCTGATGTTTATAAGCTTCTTAGTTTTTGCAACAGTCGGTGACTAGGGATGTCTGTTCAAAACATTGCAAGCTTGAATAAATCATTTAAAGCAGTTATTTTTGCCAGACTTATTACTGAATATGGTTCTTAATGTGATACCAAGTCCATCTGGACAGTCTTCATTTCCATCATTGTTGGGCTCTCCTGAACTCTAAGAGACAAAGAGAATGAACCCTAACTTGCTCCTGATTGCATGGCGATCAGTGTGAGTGTGAGTCTCCTTCTCCCTTAGCAGGTGCATGCACTATATGAATGTGTGTATCCTGCTGTTCAGCTTGACTTATGTCAAAGTCATTTGAGGGCTCACGAGAGTGGAACAGTGCTATATCAATGCTGCCAATTCACCATATACACTATTTCTATCTCCTTCCCTCCTTCCTTTCCATGATCTTTGAACTGAAGCTGATACTCTAGTTGTGGGTTATTTGGGGTGTTTAAACTTGTAATACTGTTGTCCAGGGTGTGGTCCGTTTGCATTAGTCAACAATACACAGAAGGATTGTGGGCACTTTGGTTTCACCCGGTTCTTTTCCAGTACCTCTTCAATCAAATAACACAAAGGAAAAACCCAAGAAGTTTGACTTTTTTTGAAAATGATGATCAACCAACCAAAGGTTTATGTTTGAATAATTAGGGTCTGAGACCTAGGTCGGCGAAGACCCTATTGAAATCGGTCGCGCAGCGACCGATAAACCTTTGACCCCCGCAACCAGTGGCGTCGCCTGGTCTGGGCATCCGGGGCTTTAGCCCCGAATGTTTTTTCTGTAGCCCCGGACAATTCTCCCTCAATAATATAATACATTAACCGTGCTTTACGTGAACCTCATCATGACACAAGAGAGGACGGCAGCACTGTAATTTCCCGTGTTCAGTGAATGCAACAGAGGCATGACACCAGACCAATCAGAGAGTTGCATGGAAATAAACGTGTGCTTGTGTCATTCAAGCTCGGCTCTGTGTGGTGTGGCAATAGCGCATTTAGTGTGATAGAGAGAGAGAGAGGGAGAGAGGGGGAGGGAGGGACCGATGCCAGCAGTCACCGTGTTGTTAGCATCTGGTTAGCTAGCTGCACTAACGGACATAAGGAGCTGTTTCCACAACAAGCTGGAGGAGAGTCCTCCTCTCAGACTGAGAGACTCAGGTGAGCTAAAGGACTCTCTGAGTGTTTAGATACATAACTTTAGTCTAAGTTATCTCAGTAGGTCTCAAACGGTTTGGTCACAAATTATTCAAAAGATTATTTCCGCGGCACACCTTCGATCATTATAGTTATAAAAAAAATAAGAGAATAAAGAAAAACAGTTATGAAATACTATATGGCAGTAAAACAAGAATAGAGTTTAAAAGGAGAGTGATTAGTAAAATATCCATAAAGAAAAAGTACATCTGTTTACAGTTCTGCTTCATATGGGTGTTGAGAGAGGTATCCATAGATCTCTTCATTTTGCTCTCAAAGTGCACCAGATTGATGCATTTAACTTCAATATTTAAAAAAAAATCTTCCCGGGGGAGCATCCCCCCGGACCCCCCTAGAGGAGGTGAGACCCCCACTCATAAAAAATACCACTTTTACCCCTGCCTATATGCCGTGAGCTGATTATCGAGCCTTCATTGTAACAGTCACGGGTGTATTGTGTGTGTGCGTGTGGGGAGTGTTGCAGTGAAAAATGCCACTGTAGTGCCGCCAAAAATTGCGTAGGCCACGCCCACTTCCGTTTTTAACGTAAACTCCCCCACTTTAACTTTCACGTAAACGAACGAAACTCGCTACGCATATCTAGGGTGCGGAGACGAACAAAAAAGCCTCTTGGAGGGGTGAAAAATAACGTACAGGAAGTCGGCCATTTTGAATTTAGCGTTGAAAAAACGCGATTTATCGCGTTTCTCGTCCTCCGCGCAAAATCTATCTTCTCCCAGGGACTTTATCCGTACGACTCGAAATTCGTCGGGTAGCATCTCCAGACATGGGCAATTCAAAGTTATCACGGAAGTTTTTTTCTTTCGCACGGTGCAGCCGTGATTTGGCGCCAAAGTTCGCGTTCGCTCGATGCTAGGCCCATCAAACGCCATGGAACACGATGATGTCATAACTCAAACTGACATGCTCACAACGCCACCAAACTTCACATGATGGTTAACACTGCGGCCCTGAACAGCTCTACGTCAAATTTTATGTTACTTAATATGGCGTTACCATGGCAACGAATCCCTCGCCATAAAACGGTGTCGCTGTAACTCCAATGGACACGGTCCCATCGTCCACCAATCTTCACTTTTATATCACCGGTCCATGCCTCAACAGCTCTACGTGAAATCTGAGATCTCACCGTATGCCGTTTCCATGGCAACGCATCCCTCGCCGTAAAACACAATGTTGTCTTAAGTCAATGGAAAATGGTCCAAACTGCACCACACTTCAGATGATGGCTACTAGTCCGGCCCTCAACAGCTTTACGTGCAATCTGAGATCTCACCGTATGCCGTTTCCATGGCAACGCATCCCTCGCCGTAAAACACAATGTTGTCTTAAGTCAATGGAAAATGGTCCAAACTGCACCAGACTTCAGATGACAGTTAATGGTCCGGCCCTCAACACATCAATATGACAATAGTGAGTTTTCCTCAAAAGCTGTTGCCATGGCAACGCATCCCTCGCCGTTAAGCACGATATTGCTATAACTCCTGTGTAAATGGTAAAAAGTGTTCAAATTTCCCATGTGTGCTAACCGTCAAGCCCTCGACACACATATATGTGTCAGTTTTGAGATTTCATCAAATGTCGTTGCTATGGTAACAACATGGTCGCCATAAAACACGGTGTCGCTGTAACTCCAATGGACACGGTCCCATCGTCCCCCAATCTTCACTTTTATATCACCGGTCCATGCCTCAACAGCTCTACGTGAAATCTGAGATCTCACCGTATGCCGTTTCCATGGCAACGCATCCCTCGCCATAAAAACACATGTTGTCTTAAGTCAATGGAAAATGATCCAAACTGCACCAGACTTCAGATGATGGCTAATGGTCCAGCCCTCAACAGCTCTACGCCAATTCTGGGATGTCATCATATGCTGTTGCCATGGCGACAGATCCCTCGCCATGAACAACGGTGTTGTCCTAACTCAATGGAAAAACTTCCAAATTGTACCAGACTTCAGATGACAGTTAATGGTCCAGCCCTCAACAGCTCTACGCCAATTATGGGATGTCATCATATGCCGTTTCCATGGCAACGCATCCCTCACCATAAAACACGGTGTCGCTGTAAATCCAATGGACACCGTCCGATTGTCCCCCAATCTTCACTTTTATATCACCGGTCCATGCCTCAATAGCTCTACGTGAAATATGAGATCTCATCGCATGCCGTTTCCATGGCAACGAATCACTCGCCATAAAACACGATGTTGTCTTAAATCAATGGAAAATGATCTAAACTGCACCAGACTTCAGATGACAGTTAATGGTCCAGCCCTCAACAGCTCTACGCCAATTATGGGATGTCATCATATATGCCGTTTCCATGGCAACGCATCCCTCGCCGTAAAACACAATGTTGTCTTAACTCAATGGAAAAGGTTCCAAACGCACCAGACTTCAGATGACAGTTAATAGTCCGGCCCTCAACACCTCAATATGACAATAGTGAGTTTTCCTCAAAGCTGTTTCCATGGCAACGCATCCCTCGCCAAAAACACGATTGTCTTAAGTCAATGAAAAGCTTCCAAACTGCACCAGACTTCAGATGACTTAATGGTCCGGCCCTCAACAGCTCTACGTGAAATCTGAGATCTCACCGTATGCCGTTTCCATGGCAACGATCACTCGCCATAAAAACACGATGTTGTCTTAATTCATGGAAAAGGTCCAAACGGCACCAGACTTCAGATGACAGTTAATGGTCCGGCCCTCAACAGCTCTACGTGAAATCTGAGATCTCACCGTATGCCGTTTCCATGGCAACGCATCCCTCGCCAAAAAACACGAAGTTGTCTTAAGTCAATGGAAAAGCTTCTAAACTGCACCAGACTTCAGATGACAGTTAATGGTCCGGCCCTCAACAGCTCTACGCCAATTCTGGGATGTCATCATATGCCGTTACCATGGCAACGCATCCCTCGCCAAAAAACACGAAGTTGTCTTAAGTCAATGGAAAAGGTTCCAAACTGCACCAGACTTCAGATGACAGTTAATGGTCCGGCCCTCAACAGCTCTATTCCAATTCTGGGATGTCATCATATGCCGTTTCCATGGCAACGCATCCCTCGCCAAAAAACACGATGTTTCCGTTACTCCTATGAAAATCGTCCAAATGGCACCAGACTTCAGATGATGGCTAATGGTCTGGCCCTCAACAGCTCTACGCCAATTATGGGGTGTCATCATATGCCGTTGCCATGGCGACAGATCCCTCGCCATGAAACACACTGTTGTCATAACTCGATGGAAAATGGTCCAAACGGCACCGGACTTCAGATGACAGTTAATGGTCCGGCCCTCAACACCTCATTATGGCAATAGTGAGTTTTCCTCAAAAGCTGTTGCCATGGCAACGCATCCCTCGCCGTTAAGCACGATATTGCTATAACTCCTGTGTAAATGGTTAAAAAGTGTTCAAATTTCACATGTGTGCTAACCATCAAGCCCTCGAGACATATATGTGTCAGTTTTGAGATTTCGTCAAATGTCGTTGCTGTGGTAACAAAATGGTCGCCATGAAAC
Source organism: Trematomus loennbergii (assembly GCA_012861695.1). NCBI lineage: Eukaryota > Metazoa > Chordata > Actinopteri > Perciformes > Nototheniidae > Trematomus > Trematomus loennbergii. The sequence continues at coordinate 96,419 of JAAOOA010001422.1, forward strand.
ACGGTTTTCTCATAACTCGAGTTAACATGCTCCAAACGGCCCAAAACTTCACAGGTTTGATAATGATGCAGTCCTCAACACATCTAGGCGTATTATGGGGTGTCATCAAATTCCGTTGCCATGGCGACAGATCACTAGCCATCAAACACAATGTTTATGATACTGCTGTAACTCGTACGTATGTATGTACGTTGTCCGATCGGCCTGAAACTTCCCACGTTTGCCAACGGCCGAGTCCTCGAGACACCTACACACACACCTCGACGTGCGGACAACAGCCTGCGGAGCGTCGAAGACCCGCTCAACGCTGCTTGCAGCTTTAATTTAGATTGTTTTTGTTTCCCAACAAAAACCAAGAATCATTCATTTGATATGAATTGCATTGAAATCTGAGACGCAGGTGATAAACATGTCTGTAACCATGCTGCCATGCCGAGTTTCACGCCATGCCTGCTTGAATATACTCTATGCAAGTACTATTGACTATATATTGAATAGTGCTATATATATATAATACTCTGTAATCTTAACTATATCTGATAGCTCAAGCCCTCCTTTCGTTAGTCTTAATGTCTTGTTTATCAGAAAATAGTATTGAGTACATTTGAGGTTTGTACGTTTACGTCCATGTGACAGAGAAACATGATAAGTAGTGTCCCTGTCCATGAAACACCTGTTGTTCCCATAACCAGAAAAAGAGTGATGGTACTTTTCCCAATAAATCATGTCGCTAAAACTAGGCTCATCACTTTGAAGCATTCCTAAATCAAATCTGTGCAAAAGTTCAAGTTTATTGAACAAAACAATAACCAAAGCAGGACTATAGGGTCACCAGGAAAGAGCAGGTTCAGCCCGTTGGTCATCCACACACCAGGTGCCGTGAATACCTGACCACATCCATGTGACCATTGAATGATATACAACTGTGTGTGGTTCAAACCAATACGTAGAATACCAGGAATAATAAGCAACGGCTCAAAATGTAATAAATCAATATTATTTACTAAATGTATTGATGATATTTAAAAAAGGTGTAGAAATAATTCCTTTGATTAACCCCTGGAGTGTGAATATGGAACATTCATGAAAATAAAGGTTAGACAAAAGGACTTCTGTTCACACACTTATATAAGTTTACATCTGTGTCTTTATTGTTATCATGTTAACAAAACAGGTGAACACGTAACATCTCAGCTGCTAAGGACAAGTTGTGCGAGATGCACAAACTGAGGGGAAAGTATTTGAACACTTCGAATCATTCCACTTCTTTCCAAAGTTGTTGTGTACACAGTCTTCATCTCCTAGGTTGTTTGGTTCTCCTTTATACCAAAAGAAATACTTGACTGCACACCCATCAGACCACATCCATCTTCCTTCTTTGGCCATGTCATTGAGTCCGATCCATGTTGCTCCCTCATTAGGGTCAGAGCTTCTGATCAGGAGTTGGACAAAAACCTCTTCCTCTCTGCTGTGGATAGACACCAGGTTGCCTCCCTGGGACACACAGTAGAGCTCTGCATCAGCCCAGGTCGTCTCTGTGTTGAAGTACTTGTAGCAGCGGCCGTTGAAGGAGAACCAGAAGGAGGGACAGGTGTCTTGCTGGAGCTCATCTGAAGAAGACACAGCACCCAGAGCCAGGCCCAACAGGAAGAGGAAACCCAGCATGATGATGATGTCACTGTCTCTGTCTGTGTAAGTTGCACTGAACCGTTGGAGAGGATGGAGATTGTGAAGCTTCTAGTGACAGGCTGCTTGTTATATATGTGTGGGAATGTGACGTCATTGTCACGTGACGTGATCACATGACCGGTGCCCGGTAAAATGTAAGTTATAAAAGTTTTTCCGGCAGTTTCAGAAAACCTTTCTCTTGGCTGCACGGCACGCGCACTGTTCTCTCCCTCAAGGTAGGACTCGCGGGTTTAAGGTGGTTTTATGGTCTTTTCAATGAACCTATGGAAGGGTCTCAGGTCAGTTTGTGTTTCATTAGGGCGAGGGCAAGATACGTTTTCCCATCATGGGGGGAAACTCTTCAGACATTCAAAGCACGAGACCTGGGGCCTCATTTATAAAGCTTTGCGTAGGATTCACGTGGAAGGTGGCTTACGTAGGACAAAGCAAATAAATACGCACAGACATTTCCCGATTCATTAAACACAGCGTACCGGCGTAGGACTTGCGTGCCGGCACGTCCTACGCCGGTTTCCCTTTTTATAAATCACAATCAACTCGCAATGCGGCGCAGCTTTTGCGGGCTTCACGTAACTCTCATCTGTGCCTATAAATAGTCAAAGAAACGCCCCGTATTAATATTCATTCAGACTGACTGCAGGAAGAAGATCGCAGGAAATGCCGACAGAACAGCTAAAAAAGACATTTCACACGAGTCAGATTTTGGTTCTTTTGGGGAGGTCGAGACAAATCACATTGGTTCAAACTGCGTCCACCAAACAGAGTAGCAGCATGGAGGTCGGATCGTCACCAAAATAAATAAGTGGTCCGAAAAGTTAAGTTAAAGTGAACCTATAGAAAAGCTACACGGCGTCAGTTTAAAGTAATTCTGTCTTTCTGCTTACCGCATCATTTATGAGAATACCTTTCTTAACAAGAGAACATCATCGAGGGGTGATCAATAACATTTCCGTTTTTATGTATTTCTCCAATGTGTGTGTGCACTGAGGAGTCTCAAACAGGCGTTTGTTTCATCATTTTAAGATTGGCTTCAATCAAGTTTTGCAAAGTAATTCTTCATATTTGATAAATGAGAGGTAACATTTTATTGATATTATTTCCACATATTTCTCTCCATTCTTCCTTCTGCCAACGGTGTCGCAGTTTCTCGTCTCTCCCGTTGTTGTGCGTACCGCGTACGGATGGGTCAGAGCGTGCGTGGAGGACCGCACATTTCCCCCTCAAGTTAATTTTTTATAAATCGCAAACAGTGCGTAGAAACTGGCGTAAGCCATCTTTTGAGCGGACGCACCGTTTATAAATGAGGCCCCAGGTCTGTTACAAGCAATGTGTTTTTAATATGGTGTTTTACTCCAAGTTGTAATAGTTTTGAAGCAACTTGTAGGTGTTTTGCAGAGTGTAGAAGTGCTCATAACCAGCCGAGCAACCCGGGGAACTGGCTATGGACGTTTGCTCACTTTCTTCTAGCTCTTATTATTCTTTATAACATCTGTTCTTGTGTTTAATCCATAGAGCTGAGTATGAGCGTTCCCCCTCCTGGATGGAGCCAGGAGGATCTATTACTCTGTCAAAGTAAGCCTGGGTTTGAACCTTTTTTAATGCTATATTGAATTGGTGTTTGAGCAACTCTTAAGTTGCGTTTGGTTTTTAAAAGTCTACTGTCCTCTAGTGCTTTTTTAGTTTTCTTTTCTGTCAATAGTTCTCTTGTGTGCAGATTGTGGGCAACATCATTGACCAAGTGCTTGTGTTACAGGCTCCTCTCCCTCTGGGGGAACCTTGTCTGCTTTCAGTGGAGGGACTGCACCGGGTGACACTTTGAAAGGGTGAGGAAACTAACTCTCACTGTAACATTTTGTAGAAGTTGTGCTTTGAGTAGTGTGTGCTTTTGTTCTCTTTGTGTCCCTCACAGTTAGCAGGCATTGTGACCTAGTGGACCAGACCTGCCCATCTGAGGAGGGGAAACCCACCATGTCATAGTGTAAAGTATGTTCACCCTGTTACCCGTTGACAGCTGCTGAACATTGACATGTTAACATGTGTATTTGTGAAATAAAGCTGCTTTCTATTTGCTCATGAATGCCTCTGTTATTGTCCTCGTGAAGGGAAGCCCCAACATCTGCAAAACAGTGTTAATTTCGTCAACAAAAACTATGACGAAAAATGTTCGTCAACGACCTTTTTTACATGACTAAGACGAGACGATAGAGCTAAAATAGATTCTTGATAACGAAAATTTGACGAAATGTATATTTAGTTTTCGTTGACGAGACGGGACTAAGGTGTTAATGGTGGACTAGCGGACATTCAAAATACAGCATATTTTCCCCAATTGCCCGTCTTGTCTGTCAAAATGCATCTTACATTTCTAACTTGCAATATCATATTTCCGCTCTCTTCACTCCAGAAGAGCGATCTCCCTGTGTCTCTGTGTGCGGGGGGCGGGGCCTAACAGACACGCTGCAGCGGCACACAGAGATCTGCCGGGGACGGAGCGTTCAGAAGTATAGAGACACTACAAGGCTCGATGTGGACAAAGCTCGTTTGCCATGTTTTCGCGTTAGGGCGTTGACACGAGTAGAGTAGTCTGTCCAAACAGCCGGCCAAAAGCGTCATATTCAGTCGGAGAAATGCACAATTTTCGACTTCCTTAACTCGTAGCTCTGTTGCCCCAATTACGAGTAACGTTATCACATCAGGTGTGCAGAGGTGGGAGAAGTACTCAGATCTTGTCGCTAAGTAAAAAAATACCATAGTGTAGGAAGAGTTCCTCAAGTCAAAGTATGATCATCAAAATATATTTAAAGTAGCGACAGTACAAGTAGTGATTGTGCAGATTGTTCCATTTCAGAATAATATATATGATATGTTTTATAATGATTGATCATTAAAGTGTTCTCAAAGCTGGTAAAGGTGCAGCTAGTTTGAATGATATATTATATATCTGTATACTGCTTGTGAATTTACTAAAGTCTGAGTTAACACTTGATTATATTTCACATCATTCATCCACATCTGTAAAGTAACTAAAGGTATTAAATACATGTAGTGGAGTAGAAGTACACCATTTAACTATGAACTGTAGTGGAGTAGAAGTACACAGTAGCAAAACATTTAAATACTCCAGTAAAGTACAAGTACCTCAACATTTTACTCAAGTACAGTACAATATTTTAACATAATTATATATATTTAATTTATTTCACATTTTAAATAAAGCAATTAATTCGGTTAACAATTTGTTTTTTTCCTTTAAAAAATAACAAAAAGTAAATACAAGAATAACGTTAAAGTACCGGATCGATAAGCAGTATTGATAAGACTAGCAGTACCGTAGAAAACCTTAATGATACCCATCCCTAGATATTACACAAGTAAAGTGTTAAGAGTGAAATGTTGCTTTACGAGTTTCAACACTTGATGCTGTCACCTTGGTTACAATGTCAGAAACCTGTATTTGCCTAACTGAATTGGTTTAAAGAGAGAAAACATTTTGACTAAAAGTTGACTAAAATGTAATTTTTCATCGACTAAAACTAGACTAAAACTATGAAGGATAGAAATGACTAAAATGTGACTAAAACTAATTACCATTTTCGTCTAAAGACTAAGACTAAATCAAAAACAGCTGCCAAAATTAACACTGAGCCACTGGGTGTTTCTCAATCGCGAGTACGCTTGCTTGGTAGCACATGTCTGCCGAGCATCTTGCTTCAGAAGCGAGTCAAGAATACTTCCTGGCATTCGGAAAACGAAGTGTGGAACACGCTAGCAAGTGTGCAGGTGTGCGTCATATGAGAGGCCCCGCCTCCTTACATCTTCCGCCACAGATTTGGGGAAATTGGTCCGTGCGCAAAGCATTGTGGGGATTTTAAGACCGCGGAGTCTACTCATGTGCAGCCTCGATATTTCTCCAAACGGAGTACGCCGGGCTCGGTAGATTTCCAAGTATGCTGGAGATTGGAACAGTACTTCGGCGGCACTCGATGACGTAGTATGCTTAAAATAGTGGCTCTGGAGCAGCTTTACTCGCGATTGAGAAACACCCAGTATTTCAAGTATACTACGGCCCAATCCCAAACCACCCCCTACCCCCTACCCCCTACACACTACCCCTCCGTTTGCGCTTTCGCGGGGCGGGTCCGCCACATTTAGTGCTGTTCCAAACCAACGAGTGTGGAGCGGGTGGAGGGGGAGTGGGCTATCAAGCCCTCAAACAGCGAGTCTGCATCGGTGCTGACTTGAGACCGGTCTCTACCTGACCGGAGTCACGCTGTGTGTGTCCGTCAGGAAACACGCTGTTTACAAGTAGTTCCAGCAAACATCCACTGATAAACTGCGATGTTAACAACCTCATGATAACCTCATATTTTTAACTTAGGATCATACCTGTGTTTAGTCTAGAAAAAGGTAAATGTGTGCATTTTATTATAAAGTTGTGTATATTTACAGACTGTTGCAAAAACTAAGAAGCTTATAAACATCAGGTTTAAAACTAAAAGAGCTTTACAAAAAAGTAACACAATTAAGTCTTTGGAGCTCCATGCTGTAATGTAAAAGTAGCTGTTGTGCCTTGTGGCCACTGGAGGGCAGCAGAGGAGCAAGTCAGTGCGACGATCAGTTGTGAATGAAAAGAAACATGAGACAAGCAACAAGTCTCACCTGAAATGAATACATTACGTTTTATACGATATATCCACACAAGCTTATGGTCTGTTTTGCCTAATGTTCATCTTCATTTTGCACAAGCTGGGAATTATTCGTGGTAATGTGGTGGCTCAATGAAATGTTTACAAAGCTTTAGTGTGATGGGCAGCTTGGTCTTCACTTGCTAGAAAGCGTTTTAAAAACAGACCATCTTCTCCCGTAAAGAACATCTTCTGGAATTGTAAGAACATTTGATTTCATATAATTTACTCCTTGTCAAAAATGTAGAGAAGGTTTAGTGCGACATCTCCAGGTGAGCAGGTCGTCTGTTTCTGCTCATGTTAAGGTGTGCTTGTGTTTAGTGTTGCCAAGTTCAGTTGACCAATCATATATTAGGCCAACAGTGAAAACACCCTCTCTGATGCATATGTGGTAACTGTGGGGTCCCCTTTAATATGAGCTGACAACACCAACTCCTGTTGAGGGGATGGAGGAACCTGTGGACCCTCAATCTAAATCCAAAGTTGTTTTGCAGATGTTGGGGCTTCCCTTCACGAGGACAATAACAGAGGCATTCATGAGCAAATAGAAAGCAGCTTTATTTCACAAATACACATGTTAACATGTCAATGTTCAGCAGCTGTCAACGGGTAACAGGGTGAACATACTTTACACTATGACATGGTGGGTTTCCCCTCCTCAGATGGGCAGGTCTGGTCCACTAGGTCACAATGCCTGCTAACTGTGAGGGACACAAAGAGAACAAAAGCACACACTACTCAAAGCACAACTTCTACAAAATGGTTACAGTGAGAGTTAGTTTCCTCACCCTTTCAAAGTGTCACCCGGTGCAGTCCCTCCACTGAAAGCAGACAAGGTTCCCCCAGAGGGAGAGGAGCCTGTAACACAAGCACTTGGTCAATGATGTTGCCCACAATCTGCACACAAGAGAACTATTGACAGAAAAGAAAACTAAAAAAGCACTAGAGGACAGTAGACTTTTAAAAACCAAACGCAACTTAAGAGTTGCTCAAACACCAATTCAATATAGCATTAAAAAAGGTTCAAACCCAGGCTTACTTTGACAGAGTAATAGATCCTCCTGGCTCCATCCAGGAGGGGGAACGCTCATACTCAGCTCTATGGATTAAACACAAGAACAGATGTTATAAAGAATAATAAGAGCTAGAAGAAAGTGAGCAAACGTCCATAGCCAGTTCCCCGGGTTGCTCGGCTGGTTATGAGCACTTCTACACTCTGCAAAACACCTACAAGTTGCTTCAAAACTATTACAACTTGGAGTAAAACACCATATTAAAAACACATTGCTTGTAACAGACCTGGGGCCTCATTTATAAACGGTGCGTCCGCTCAAAAGATGGCTTACGCCAGTTTCTACGCACTGTTTGCGATTTATAAAAAATTAACTTGAGGGGGAAATGTGCGGTCCTCCACGCACGCTCTGACCCATCCGTACGCGGTACGCACAACAACGGGAGAGACGAGAAACTGCGACACCGTTGGCAGAAGGAAGAATGGAGAGAAATATGTGGAAATAATATCAATAAAATGTTACCTCTCATTTATCAAATATGAAGAATTACTTTGCAAAACTTGATTGAAGCCAATCTTAAAATGATGAAACAAACGCCTGTTTGAGACTCCTCAGTGCACACACACATTGGAGAAATACATAAAAACGGAAATGTTATTGATCACCCCTCGATGATGTTCTCTTGTTAAGAAAGGTATTCTCATAAATGATGCGGTAAGCAGAAAGACAGAATTACTTTAAACTGACGCCGTGTAGCTTTTCTATAGGTTCACTTTAACTTAACTTTTCGGACCACTTATTTATTTTGGTGACGATCCGACCTCCATGCTGCTACTCTGTTTGGTGGACGCAGTTTGAACCAATGTGATTTGTCTCGACCTCCCCAAAAGAACCAAAATCTGACTCGGTGTGAAATGTCTTTTTTAGCTGTTCTGTCGGCATTTCCTGCGATCTTCTTCCTGCAGTCAGTCTGAATGAATATTAATACGGGGCGTTTCTTTGACTATTTATAGGCACAGATGAGAGTTACGTGAAGCCCGCAAAAGCTGCGCCGCATTGCGAGTTGATTGTGATTTATAAAAAGGGAAACCGGCGTAGGACGTGCCGGCACGCAAGTCCTACGCCGGTACGCTGTGTTTAATGAATCGGGAAATGTCTGTGCGTATTTATTTGCTTTGTCCTACGTAAGCCACCTTCCACGTGAATCCTACGCAAAGCTTTATAAATGAGGCCCCAGGTCTCGTGCTTTGAATGTCTGAAGAGTTTCCCCCCCATGATGGGAAAACGTATCTTGCCCTCGCCCTAATGAAACACAAACTGACCTGAGACCCTTCCATAGGTTCATTGAAAAGACCATAAAACCACCTTAAACCCGCGAGTCCTACCTTGAGGGAGAGAACAGTGCGCGTGCCGTGCAGCCAAGAGAAAGGTTTTCTGAAACTGCCGGAAAAACTTTTATAACTTACATTTTACCGGGCACCGGTCATGTGATCACGTCACGTGACAATGACGTCACATTCCCACACATATATAACAAGCAGCCTGTCACTAGAAGCTTCACAATCTCCATCCTCTCCAACGGTTCAGTGCAACTTACACAGACAGAGACAGTGACATCATCATCATCATGCTGGGTTTCCTCTTCCTGTTGGGCCTGGCTCTGGGTGCTGTGTCTTCTTCAGATGAGCTCCAGCAAGACACCTGTCCCTCCTTCTGGTTCTCCTTCAACGGCCGCTGCTACAAGTACTTCAACACAGAGACGACCTGGGCTGATGCAGAGCTCTACTGTGTGTCCCAGGGAGGCAACCTGGTGTCTATCCACAGCAGAGAGGAAGAGGTTTTTGTCCAACTCCTGATCAGAAGCTCTGACCCTAATGAGGGAGCAACATGGATCGGACTCAATGACATGGCCAAAGAAGGAAGATGGATGTGGTCTGATGGGTGTGCAGTCAAGTATTTCTTTTGGTATAAAGGAGAACCAAACAACCTAGGAGATGAAGACTGTGTACACAACAACTTTGGAAAGAAGTGGAATGATTCGAAGTGTTCAAATACTTTCCCCTCAGTTTGTGCATCTCGCACAACTTGTCCTTAGCAGCTGAGATGTTACGTGTTCACCTGTTTTGTTAACATGATAACAATAAAGACACAGATGTAAACTTATATAAGTGTGTGAACAGAAGTCCTTTTGTCTAACCTTTATTTTCATGAATGTTCCATATTCACACTCCAGGGGTTAATCAAAGGAATTATTTCTACACCTTTTTTAAATATCAATACATTTAGTAAATAATATTGATTTATTACATTTTGAGCCGTTGCTTATTATTCCTGGTATTCTACGTATTGGTTTGAACCACACACAGTTGTATATCATTCAATGGTCACATGGATGTGGTCAGGTATTCACGGCACCTGGTGTGTGGATGACCAACGGGCTGAACCTGCTCTTTCCTGGTGACCCTATAGTCCTGCTTTGGTTATTGTTTTGTTCAATAAACTTGAACTTTTGCACAGATTTGATTTAGGAATGCTTCAAAGTGATGAGTCTAGTTTTAGCGACATGATTTATTGGGAAAAGTACCATCACTCTTTTTCTGGTTATGGGAACAACAGGTGTTTCATGGACAGGGACACTACTTATCATGTTTCTCTGTCACATGGACGTAAACGTACAAACCTCAAATGTACTCGATACTATTTTCTGATAAACAAGACATTAAGACTAACGAAAGGAGGGCTTGAGCTATCAGATATAGTTAAGATTACAGAGTATATATATATATATATATAGCACTATTCAATATATAGTCAATAGTACTTGCATAGAGTATATTCAGCAGCACTCGGCATGGCAGCATGGTTACAGACATGTTTATCACCTGCGTCTCAGATTTCAATGCAATTCATATCAAATGAATGATTCTTGGTTTTTGTTGGGAAACAAAAACAATCTAAAAATTAAAGCTGCAAGCAGCGTTGAGCGGGTCTTCGACGCTCCGCAGGCTGTTGTCCGCACGTCGAGGTGTGTGTGTAGGTGTCTCGAGGACTCGGCCGTTGGCAAACGTGGGAAGTTTCAGGCCGATCGGACAACGTACATACATACGTACGAGTTACAGCAGTATCATAAACATTGTGTTTGATGGCTAGTGATCTGTCGCCATGGCAACGGAATTTGATGACACCCCATAATACGCCTAGATGTGTTGAGGACTGCATCATTATCAAACCTGTGAAGTTTTGGGCCGTTTGGAGCATGTTAACTCGAGTTATGAGAAAACCGTGTTTCATGGCGACCATTTTGTTACACAGCAACGACATTTGACGAAATCTCAAAACTGACACATATATGTCTCGAGGGCTTGATGGTTAGCACACATGTGAAATTTGAACACTTTTTAACCATTTACACAGGAGTTATAGCAATATCGTGCTTAACGGCGAGGGATGCGTTGCCATGGCAAACAGCTTTTGAGGAAAACTCACTATTGCCATAATGAGGTGTTGAGGGCCGGACCATTAACTGTCATCTGAAGTCTGGTGCCTTTGGACATTTTCCATGAGTTAAGACAACATGTGTTTTTGGCGAGGGATGCGTGCCATGGAAACGGCATATGATGACATCCCATAATTGGCGTAGAGCTGTTGAGGGCCGGACCATTACTGTCATCTGAAGTCTGGTGCAGTTTGGAACTTTTCCATTGACTTAAGACAATCGTGTTTTTTGGCGAGGGATGCGTTGCCATGGTAACGGCATATGATGACATCCCAGAATTGGCATAGAGCTGTTGAGGGCCGGACCATTAACTGTCATCTGAAGTCTGGTGCAGTTTAGAAGCTTTTCCATTGACTTAAGACAACTTCGTGTTTTTTGGCGAGGGATGCGTTGCCATGGAAACGGCATATGAGATCTCAGATTTCACGTAGAGCTGTTGAGGGCCGGACCATTAACTGTCATCTGAAGTCTGGTGCAGTTTGAACCTTTTCCATTGATTAAGACAACATCGTGTTTTTTGGCGAGGGATGCGTTGCCATGGAAACGGCATACGGTGAGATCTCAGATTTCACGTAGAGCTGTGAGGGCCGGACCATTAACTGTCATCTGAAGTCTGGTGCCGTTTGAACCTTTTCCATTGAATTAAGACAACATCGTGTTTTATGGTGAGTGATGCGTTGCCATGGAAACGGCATACGGTGAGATCTCAGATTTCACGTAGAGCTGTTGAGGGCCGGACCATTAACTGTCATCTGAAGTCTGGTGCAGTTTGGAAGCTTTTCCATTGACTTAAGACAACTTCGTGTTTTTTGGCGAGGGATGCGTTGCCATGGAAACGGCATACGGTGAGATCTCAGATTTCACGTAGAGCTGTTGAGGGCCGGACCATTAACTGTCATCTGAAGTCTGGTGCCGTTTGGAACCTTTTCCATTGATTTAAGACAACATTGTTTTTATGGCGAAGGATGCGTTGCCATGGAAACAGCTTTTGAGGAAAACTCACTATTGTCATATTGAGGTGTTGAGGGCCGGACTATTAACTGTCATCTGAAGTCTGGTGCCGTTTGGAACCTTTTCCATTGAGTTAAGACAACATTGTGTTTTACGGCGAGGGATGCGTTGCCATGGAAACGGCATATGATGACATCCCATAATTGGCGTAGAGCTGTTGAGGGCTGGACCATTAACTGTCATCTGAAGTCTGGTGCAGTTTGGATCATTTTCCATTGACTAAAGACAACATCGTGTTTTATGGCGAGTGATTTGTTGCCATGGAAACGGCATGCGATGAGATCTCATATTTCACGTAGAGCTATTGAGGCATGGACCGGTGATATAAAAGTGAAGATTGGGGGACAATCGGACGGTGTCCATTGGATTTACAGCGACACCGTGTTATGGTGAGGGATGCGTTGCCATGGAAACGGCATATGATGACATCCCATAATTGGCGTAGAGCTGTTGAGGCATGGACCGGTGATATAAAAGTGAAGATTGGGGGACAATCGGACGGTGTCCATTGGATTTACAGCGACACCGTGTTTTATGGTGAGGGATGCGTTGCCATGGAAACGGCATATGATGACATCCCATAATTGGCGTAGAGCTGTTGAGGGCTGGACCATTAACTGTCATCTGAAGTCTGGTACAATTTGGAAGTTTTTCCATTGAGTTAGGACAACACCGTTGTTCATGGCGAGGGATCTGTCGCCATGGCAACAGCATATGATGACATCCCAGAATTGGCGTAGAGCTGTTGAGGGCTGGACCATTAGCCATCATCTGAAGTCTGGTGCAGTTTGGATCATTTTCCATTGACTTAAGACAACATTGTGTTTTATGGCGAGGGATGCGTTGCCATGGAAACGGCATATGATGACATCCCATAATTGGCGTAGAGCTGTTGAGGGCTGGACCATTAGCCATCATCTGAAGTCTGGTGCAGTTTGGATCATTTTCCATTGACTTAAGACAACATTGTGTTTTATGGCGAGGGATGCGTTGCCATGGAAACGGCATATGATGACATCCCATAATTGGCGTAGAGCTATTGAGGGCCGGACCATTAGCCATCATCTGAAGTGTGGTGCAGTTTGGACCATTTTCCATTGACTTAGAAAACATTGTGTTTTATGGTGAGTGATGCGTTGCCATGGAAACGGCATACGGTGAGATCTCAGATTTCACGTAGAGCTGTTGAGGGCCGGACCATTAACTGTCATCTGAAGTCTGGTGCAGTTTGGAACCTTTTCCATTGATTTAAGACAACATTGTGTTTTATGGAGAAGGATGCGTTGCCATGGAAACAGCTTTTGAGGAAAACTCACTATTGTCATATTGAGGTGTTGAGGGCCGGACTATTAACTGTCATCTGAAGTCTGGTGCCGTTTGGAACCTTTTCCATTGAGTTAAGACAACATTGTGTTTTACGGCGAGGGATGCGTTGCCATGGAAACGGCATATGATGACATCCCATAATTGGCGTAGAGCTGTTGAGGGCTGGACCATTAACTGTCATCTGAAGTCTGGTGCAGTTTGGATCATTTTCCATTGACTAAAGACAACATCGTGTTTTATGGCGAGTGATTCGTTGCCATGGAAACGGCATGCGATGAGATCTCATATTTCACGTAGAGCTATTGAGGCATGGACCGGTGATATAAAAGTGAAGATTGGGGGACAATCGGACGGTGTCCATTGGATTTACAGCGACACCGTGTTTTATGGTGAGGGATGCGTTGCCATGGAAACGGCATATGATGACATCCCATAATTGGCGTAGAGCTGTTGAGGGCTGGACCATTAACTGTCATCTGAAGTCTGGTACAATTTGGAAGTTTTTCCATTGAGTTAGGACAACACCGTTGTTCATGGCGAGGGATCTGTCGCCATGGCAACAGCATATGATGACATCCCAGAATTGGCGTAGAGCTGTTGAGGGCTGGACCATTAGCCATCATCTGAAGTCTGGTGCAGTTTGGATCATTTTCCATTGACTTAAGACAACATTGTGTTTTATGGCGAGGGATGCGTTGCCATGGAAACGGCATATGATGACATCCCATAATTGGCGTAGAGCTGTTGAGGGCCGGACCATTAGCCATCATCTGAAGTGTGGTGCAGTTTGGACCATTTTCCATTGACTTAAGACAACATTGTGTTTTATGGTGAGTGATGCGTTGCCATGGAAACGGCATACGGTGAGATCTCAGATTTCACGTAGAGCTGTTGAGGGCCGGACATTAACTGTCATCTGAAGTCTGGTGCAGTTTGGAAGCTTTTCCATTGACTTAAGACAACTTCGTGTTTTTTGGCGAGGGATGCGTTGCCATGGAAACGGCATACGGTGAGATCTCAGATTTCACGTAGAGCTGTTGAGGGCCGGACCATTAACTGTCATCTGAAGTCTGGTGCCGTTTGGAACCTTTCCATTGATTTAAGACAACATTGTGTTTTATGGCGAAGGATGCGTTGCCATGGAAACAGCTTTTGAGGAAAACTCACTATGTCATATTGAGGTGTTGAGGGCCGGACTATTAACTGTCATCTGAAGTCTGGTGCCGTTTGGAACCTTTCCATTGAGTTAGACAACATTGTGTTTTACGGCGAGGGATGCGTTGCCATGGAAACGGCATATGATGACATCCATAATTGGCGTAGAGCTGTTGAGGGCTGGACCATTAACTGTCATCTGAAGTCTGGTGCAGTTTGGATCATTTTCCATTGACTAAAGACAACATCGTGTTTTATGGCGAGTGATTCGTTGCCATGGAAACGGCATGCGATGAGATCTCATATTTCCGTAGAGCTATTGAGGCATGGACCGGTGATATAAAAGTGAAGATTGGGGGACAATCGGACGGTGTCCATTGGATTTACAGCGACACCGTGTTTTATGGTGAGGGATGCGTTGCCATGGAAACGGCATATGATGACATCCCATAATTGGCGTAGAGCTGTTGAGGGCTGGACCATTAACTGTCATCTGAAGTCTGGTACAATTTGGAAGTTTTTCCATTGAGTTAGGACAACACCGTTGTTCATGGCGAGGGATCTGTCGCCATGGCAACAGCATATGATGACATCCCAGAATTGGCGTAGAGCTGTTGAGGGCTGGACCATTAGCCATCATCTGAAGTCTGGTGCAGTTTGGATCATTTTCCATTGACTTAAGACAACATTGTGTTTTATGGCGAGGGATGCGTTGCCATGGAAACGGCATATGATGACATCCCATAATTGGCGTAGAGCTGTTGAGGGCCGGACCATTAGCCATCATCTGAAGTGTGGTGCAGTTTGGACCATTTTCCATTGACTTAAGACAACATTGTGTTTTATGGCGAGGGATGCGTTGCCATGGAAACGGCATATGATGACATCCCATAATTGGCGTAGAGCTGTTGAGGGCCGGACCATTAGCCATCATCTGAAGTGTGGTGCAGTTTGGACCATTTTCCATTGACTTAAGACAACATTGTGTTTTATGGCGAGGGATGCGTTGCCATGGAAACGGCATATGGTGAGATCTCAGATTTCACGTAGAGCTGTTGAGGCATGGACCGGTGATATAAAAGTGAAGATTGGGGGACGATGGGACCGTGTCCATTGGAGTTACAGCGACACCGTGTTTTATGGCGACCATGTTGTTACCATAGCAACGACATTTGACGAAATCTCAAAACTGACACATATGTGTGTCGAGGGCTTGACGGTTAGCACACATGGGAAATTTGAACACTTTTTACCATTTACACAGGAGTTATAGCAATATCGTGCTTAACGGCGAGGGATGCGTTGCCATGGCAACAGCTTTTGAGGAAAACTCACATTGTCATATTGATGTGTTGAGGGCCGGACCATTAACTGTCATCTGAAGTCTGGTGCAGTTGGACCATTTTCCATTGACTTAAGACAACATTGTGTTTTACGGCGAGGGATGCGTTGCCATGGAAACGGCATACGGTGAGATCTCAGATTGCACGTAGAGCTGTTGAGGGCCGGACTAGTAGCCATCATCTGAAGTGTGGTGCAGTTTGGACCATTTTCCATTGACTTAAGACAACATTGTGTTTTACGGCGAGGGATGCGTTGCCATGGAAACGGCATACGGTGAGATCTCAGATTTCACGTAGAGCTGTTGAGGCATGGACGGTGATATAAAAGTGAAGATTGGTGGACGATGGGACCGTGTCCATTGGAGTTACAGCGACACCGTGTTTATGGCGAGGGATTCGTTGCCATGGTAACGCCATATTAAGTAACATAAAATTTGACGTAGAGCTGTTCAGGGCCGCAGTGTTAACCATCATGTGAAGTTTGGTGGCGTTGTGAGCATGTCAGTTTGAGTTATGACATCATCGTGTTCCATGGCGTTTGATGGGCCTAGCATCGAGCGAACGCGAACTTTGGCGCCAAATCACGGCTGCACCATGCGAAAGAAAAAAACTTCCGTGATAACTTTGAATTGCCATGTCTGGAGATGCTACCCGACGAATTTCGAGTCGTACGGATAAAGTCCCTGGGAGAAGATAGATTTTGCGCGGAGGACGAGAAACGCGATAAATCGCGTTTTTTCAACGCTAAATTCAAAATGGCCGACTTCCTGTATGTTATTTTTTACCCCTCCAAGAGGCTTTTTGTTCGTCTCCGCACCCTAGATATGCGTAGCGAGTTTCGTTCGTTTACGTGAAAGTTAAAGTGGGGGGAGTTTACGTTAAAAACGGAAGTGGGCGTGGCCTACGCAATTTTTTACGCAAAGTTCCGGAACCAATTACATATCGCAAGTTGCACCACTTCTGACGCGCGTGCAACATTTGGTGAGTTTTCACATGTGTTGCGGGGGTCAAAGGTTTATCGGTCGCTGCGCGACCGATTTCAATAGGGTCTTCGCCGACCTAGGTCTCAGACCCTAATTATTCAAACATAAACCTTTGGTTGGTTGATCATCATTTTCAAAAAAAGTCAAACTTCTTGGGTTTTTCCTTTGTGTTATTTGATTGAAGAGGTACTGGAAAAGAACCGGGTGAAACCAAAGTGCCCACAATCCTTCTGTGTATTGTTGACTAATGCAAACGGACCACACCCTGGACAACAGTATTACAAGTTTAAACACCCCAAATAACCCACAACTAGAGTATCAGCTTCAGTTCAAAGATCATGGAAAGGAAGGAGGGAAGGAGATAGAAATAGTGTATATGGTGAATTGGCAGCATTGATATAGCACTGTTCCACTCTCGTGAGCCCTCAAATGACTTTGACATAAGTCAAGCTGAACAGCAGGATACACACATTCATATAGTGCATGCACCTGCTAAGGGAGAAGGAGACTCACACTCACACTGATCGCCATGCAATCAGGAGCAAGTTAGGGTTCATTCTCTTTGTCTCTTAGAGTTCAGGAGAGCCAACAATGATGGAAATGAAGACTGTCCAGATGGACTTGGTATCACATTAAGAACCATATTCAGTAATAAGTCTGGCAAAAATAACTGCTTTAAATGATTTATTCAAGCTTGCAATGTTTTGAACACACATCCCTAGTCTCCGACTGTTGCAAAAACTAAGAAGCTTATAAACATCAGGTTTAAAACTAAAAGAGCTTTACAAAAAAGTAACACAATTAAAGATGTTTGGAGTTTATTTGAGTTATTCATTTTTATTTGTGGTCAAAGAGAAGCTGATTTGAAACCGTTGTTACATACAGTTACGGCATTTCCTGTTTCTGCCGGAGAGAGGGGAGGCCGTCCCAAAGCTTGCTGTCTCCCTCCATCTGACAGGAGGGAGCCTCATGTGTCACTCCACGGAGTTCACTCCGTCACGGAGGGGGAGTGTGTAGGGGTAGGGTGTAGGGCGTACTTTGGGATTGGGCCTGAGTCATCGAGTGGCGCCGAAGGACTGTTTAAATGCATGTTAAATGCCCAGCATTCTGCGCCACTCTATGACGTAGTATACTTGAAATAGTGGCTCTGCAGCATGTGTACTCGACATTGAGAACCGGCCTTATGCTGCGTTCACACCGGACGCGATGCGAATATTCGCTTCGCTCTAATGCTGCGTTCACAGCGGACGCGATGCGATGTTTGGGGGCGGCGCGATTACATGTAAAGTCAATGCAGAGACGCGGACAGACGCGAATTCGCTCCGACAGCGCGCATGAAGCGGTGGACGCGGCGCGAATCACGCGATTGAGGCGATTGAACGGTGCCACGTCAAACGCGAGAGTTCAATTTGTTCAACTCGAGCGTCAAATTCACGTGACGTGTTCTCGCGGAACCAATCAGCGGTGAGGATCTCAGCCTGCCGTCACTGACGTTACTGACGTTCAACCACACAACATCAGCCATTAGCTGTTAGCAGTTAGCACACAGAGCTCACAGCTCCTCATATCTGTTCAGAAACTGGACAAAAGTTTAACAAGTACAAGTTTAGAGCGAAGCGAATATTCGCATCGCGTCCGGTGTGAACGCAGCATAATCGCTCCTATCGCATCGCTCTAAACGCTGGAGGTTCACCCGGCTGCCAGCTGTGTTTACTCGCATCATTCAAACAAGACGCGCTGGCTCGGGAGCTACAACTACAACAAAATGAACATATTTTACCGTGATTAAATTGTAATACACGTTTCTAAATGATGCCGAAGTAACAACATACTGATACCGGTTAGTAAAAACCATGAATTAATGCTTTGACAAGTCTGCAGACAGACGGCAGGCGAAAAACCTTTTAAAATAAATATTATATAGTATATGCTCCGACCGTCCACACTCACAACGGCCTATACAGACATAAATAAAGCAGCGACTGTATTCTCCATGACACAGACAGTCTGTGGTTTGTACTTGTTTCACTTTTGTCCAGTTTCTGAACAGATATGAGGAGCTGTGAGCTCTGAGTGCTAACTGCTAACAGCTAACAGCTGATGTTGTGTGGTTGAACGTCAGTGACGGCAGGCTGAGATCCTCACCGCTGATTGGCTTCCGCGAGAACGCGTCACATGAATTTGACGCTCCAGTTGAAAAAAATTGAACTCTCGCGTTTAACGCGGCACCGTTCAATCGCGCCGTGTCCACCGCTTCATGCGCGCCGTCGGAGGGAATTCGCGTCTGTCCGCGTCTCTGCATTGCCTTTACATGTAATCGCGCCGCCCCCATACATCGCATCGCGTCCGCTGTGAACGCAGCATTAGAGTGTCAACAGATGGACTATCAAAATAAAGTGTTACCGGAAATACTTGTGTGCTTTGGAGCTACATGCTGTAATGTAAAAGTAGCTGTTGTGCAGGGTTGCCAACTCTCACGCATCTGGCGTGTGACACACGCTTTCACTCTCAATCTCACGCTCTCACGCTGCCCAAACTATTCTCACGCCAAAAACAAGAATACCGAAGACTAGAAACGGTTTTGAAAACTTTTGTCACGTAGTGATCGTCTTCACAATAGAATATCTTTGATAATGCCTTCTGGCCAATCAGAATCACAATAACGGCGTGGTGTTGTTGCAGGAAGTCCCGACGGAGAATACTTTTGCGGTAGTACATCTCTATACATCGATACAACATTACGTGTTGATAGAAATCAACACGTAATGAAATAAGACCCCACGGTTTGATGATAGGTGTGTGGGCTGTCTTTCATTTTGACACACAGAACAATGGGGGATATCCACCCTTATCCACAATGTAAAGTAATTCACACAGCCTCTTCCCTCTTCTCTCTGTGAGGAGCAGCAGGTTCAGCTTTCAGAACAAAGTAACAAAAAACTAAAATGGCATTAATTTTTTTAAATATGTCGTGTAGTAATAGATTTATTTATTTTTCTTCTCAAGAGAGTACCAGAATGTGTATTTTATGTTAGTATTTAAAAAAAATCTCCTGGGGGAGAATCCCCCCAGACCCCCCTGCAGGGGTTGGGTTTTCAGCATGTCAACTCTTTCACCTGTGGGGAAATTGCAGGATTGGCTCCAGGTCGCCCTTTTTATTTACTACAAGACAAATGTGCCTTTTTATTTCATACAGTTCAATTTGGATTGAGACAGGGAAATAATCTAAACCTCACGCGAGGCGTTTCACTGTCGGGGGGAGCTTGTATGTAATTACATTGCAAATAATGATTTGAGCCCCACCACTGTATGGGTTAGCCCTACCATAGATTACCCAACAAAAATACTCTGGAGCCGCAACTGCCGACCCGTATTGCGCATGCGCAGATCTAAGATCCAGTAGAAATTATACAAAAGTAAAAGTCTGCTGCTTATTGTTCTACTAGGCGATAAACGATAATATTGTCGGCACCGTTGTATGACCATTTTAGACCACTGACATAATGATAATATAATAATATTTCAAGTACATCCTTTCAAACTGCTAGTCATATCCTCATGTAAATGGCAATTTATCGAGGTCAGAAAAGTTATCGAGTTCATTTTTATTTATCGTACGATAAGTCAATTAATTGCTTATCGCGACAGGCACACAATAAAACAGTGGAAACGAACATGTTTGACTTTCATTAGTGAATGAAACTGTGTGCCCTTTATAGTCTGTGTCCATTATTGTGTATTTGTATATATTGTATATATATCCTATATGCTAAGGTCCCGCTGCTGACACGATAGCAGTCATTTCGTGCGCATTTGTGTAATTAAACCCATGATATCAAAATCTCACTCAAGCCAGGTACCCAAAGTTGGCAACCCTGCTGTTGTGCCTTGTGGCCACTGGAGGGCAGCAGAGGAGCAAGTCAGTGCGACGATCAGTTGTGAATGAAAAGAAACATGAGACAAAGCAACAAGTCTCACCTGAAATGAATACATTACGTTTTATACGATATATCCACACAAGCTTATGGTCTGTTTTGCCTAATGTTCATCTTCATTTTGCACAAGCTGGGAATTATTCGTGGTAATGTGGTGGCTCAATGAAATGTTTACAAAGCTTTAGTGTGATGGGCAGCTTGGTCTTCACGTGCTAGAAAGTGTTTTAAAAACAGACCAACATCTTCTGGAGATTGTAAAGAACATTTGTTTTGGTCTGGCAATGTTTAGCACTGCCAACATTTGATTTAAAGCTCCCATGTCATGCTTTTCCGGTTATTACCCGTCCCCTTGTGTGTTATGAAGGTTTTTATGCATGTAAAGGTGTGCAGAGTCAAAACCCTCAAAGTACACCCTGTAGCGAGTAAAACTCTAACACAGAAAATACCTCCCCAAAACGCCTCGTTGGAGATACGTCACTGGCCATTTGATTCTTCCGGGTACCGCCTGATGTCATGCGGTACCCGGAACGAAATGGACCAATCCCGAAGAGCCGTTACGTTAAGCCCCCGCTGATTGGTCCAAATTGACCGATCCACGGACTTCCTCACACACACATCTGTGTGCAGGGAGCAGGCAGCTCAGCTGATTTCTCCTCCCTGGCTGCAGGCTGATAACAGACAGTTGGGATCGCGGCAAAATTCTCTCTGCAGACCCATTCTCTCTGCAGACCCATTCTCTCTGCAGACCCATTCTCTCCGCAGACCCATTCTCTCCGCAGACCCATTCTCTCCGCAGACCCATTCTCACAGCGTTTATCAACCTTTTTCTTACTCAATATCAAGCCACACTTATTGTTTTTACTTCGGCTGTGACTTTGTGTGTGCTCAGGATGAGTTTGGCTGTGTTTCGCTATGTATCCTAAACAAGGAAGCAACACCTCCACGGAGCTCAGCGCGATTCACAACGTCCCGACCAATCAGAGCACACTGTGCTCACAGGGAGGGTGGGGGCTGGAGCTATTGGAGCTACAACGAGCCGTTAAAGGCAGAGAGTGAAATTCAGTGAATACACGTAGTTTACAGAGATGCTGTTTGAGAAACCAATGTGAGTTTGGAGAGATGCACAGTATAAATCTATTTTAGTAGACCTCTACAATGGAATTATGATCAGTGGAAATGGCCATGACACCTCTCCTTTAATATAATTTACTCCTTGTCAAAAACGTAGAGAAGGTTTAGTGCGACATCTCCAGGTGAGCAGGTCGTCTGTTTCTGCTCATGTTAAGGTGTGCTTGTGTTTAGTGTTGCCAAGTTCAGTTGACCAATCATATATTAGACCAACAGTGAAACACCCTCTCTGATGCATATGTGCTAACTGTGGCTGGGGTCCCCTTTAATATGAGCTGACAACACCAACTCCTGTTGAGGGGATGGAGGAACCTGTGGACCCTCAATCTAAATCCAAAGTTGTTTTGCAGATGTTGGGGCTTCCCTTCACGAGGACAATAACAGAGGCATTCATGAGCAAATAGAAAGCAGCTTTATTTCACAAATACACATGTTAACATGTCAATGTTCAGCAGCTGTCAACGGGTAACAGGGTGAACATACTTTACACTATGACATGGTGGGTTTCCCCTCCTCAGATGGGCAGGTCTGGTCCACTAGGTCACAATGCCTGCTAACTGTGAGGGACACAAAGAGAACAAAAGCACACACTACTCAAAGCACAACTTCTACAAAATGGTTACAGTGAGAGTTAGTTTCCTCACCCTTTCAAAGTGTCACCCGGTGCAGTCCCTCCACTGAAAGCAGACAAGGTTCCCCCAGAGGGAGAGGAGCCTGTAACACAAGCACTTGGTCAATGATGTTGCCCACAATCTGCACACAAGAGAACTATTGACAGAAAAGAAAACTAAAAAAGCACTAGAGGACAGTAGACTTTTAAAAACCAAACGCAACTTAAGAGTTGCTCAAACACCAATTCAATATAGCATTAAAAAAGGTTCAAACCCAGGCTTACTTTGACAGAGTAATAGATCCTCCTGGCTCCATCCAGGAGGGGGAACGCTCATACTCAGCTCTATGGATTAAACACAAGAACAGATGTTATAAAGAATAATAAGAGCTAGAAGAAAGTGAGCAAACGTCCATAGCCAGTTCCCCGGGTTGCTCGGCTGGTTATGAGCACTTCTACACTCTGCAAAACACCTACAAGTTGCTTCAAAACTATTACAACTTGGAGTAAAACACCATATTAAAAACACATTGCTTGTAACAGACCTGGGGCCTCATTTATAAACGGTGCGTCCGCTCAAAAGATGGCTTACGCCAGTTTCTACGCACTGTTTGCGATTTATAAAAAATTAACTTGAGGGGGAAATGTGCGGTCCTCCACGCACGCTCTGACCCATCCGTACGCGGTACGCACAACAACGGGAGAGACGAGAAACTGCGACACCGTTGGCAGAAGGAAGAATGGAGAGAAATATGTGGAAATAATATCAATAAAATGTTACCTCTCATTTATCAAATATGAAGAATTACTTTGCAAAACTTGATTGAAGCCAATCTTAAAATGATGAAACAAACGCCTGTTTGAGACTCCTCAGTGCACACACACATTGGAGAAATACATAAAAACGGAAATGTTATTGATCACCCCTCGATGATGTTCTCTTGTTAAGAAAGGTATTCTCATAAATGATGCGGTAAGCAGAAAGACAGAATTACTTTAAACTGACGCCGTGTAGCTTTTCTATAGGTTCACTTTAACTTAACTTTTCGGACCACTTATTTATTTTGGTGACGATCCGACCTCCATGCTGCTACTCTGTTTGGTGGACGCAGTTTGAACCAATGTGATTTGTCTCCACCTCCCCAAAAGAACCAAAATCTGACTCGGTGTGAAATGTCTTTTTTAGCTGTTCTGTCGGCATTTCCTGCGATCTTCTTCCTGCAGTCAGTCTGAATGAATATTAATACGGGGCGTTTCTTTGACTATTTATAGGCACAGATGAGAGTTACGTGAAGCCCGCAAAAGCTGCGCCGCATTGCGAGTTGATTGTGATTTATAAAAAGGGAAACCGGCGTAGGACGTGCCGCCGGTACGCTGTGTTTAATGAATCGGGAAATGTCTGTGCGTATTTATTTGCTTTGTCCTACGTAAGCCACCTTCCACGTGAATCCTACGCAAAGCTTTATAAATGAGGCCCCAGGTCTCGTGCTTTGAATGTCTGAAGAGTTTCCCCCCCATGATGGGAAAACGTATCTTGCCCTCGCCCTAATGAAACACAAACTGACCTGAGACCCTTCCATAGGTTCATTGAAAAGACCATAAAACCACCTTAAACCCGCGAGTCCTACCTTGAGGGAGAGAACAGTGCGCGTGCCGTGCAGCCAAGAGAAAGGTTTTCTGAAACTGCCGGAAAAACTTTTATAACTTACATTTTACCGGGCACCGGTCATGTGATCACGTCACGTGACAATGACGTCACATTCCCACACATATATAACAAGCAGCCTGTCACTAGAAGCTTCACAATCTCCATCCTCTCCAACGGTTCAGTGCAACTTACACAGACAGAGACATCATCATCATCATGCTGGGTTTCCTCTTCCTGTTGGGCCTGGCTCTGGGTGCTGTGTCTTCTTCAGATGAGCTCCAGCAAGACACCTGTCCCTCCTTCTGGTTCTCCTTCAACGGCCGCTGCTACAAGTACTTCAACACAGAGACGACCTGGGCTGATGCAGAGCTCTACTGTGTGTCCCAGGGAGGCAACCTGGTGTCTATCCACAGCAGAGAGGAAGAGGTTTTTGTCCAACTCCTGATCAGAAGCTCTGACCCTAATGAGGGAGCAACATGGATCGGACTCAATGACATGGCCAAAGAAGGAAGATGGATGTGGTCTGATGGGTGTGCAGTCAAGTATTTCTTTTGGTATAAAGGAGAACCAAACAACCTAGGAGATGAAGACTGTGTACACAACAACTTTGGAAAGAAGTGGAATGATTCGAAGTGTTCAAATACTTTCCCCTCAGTTTGTGCATCTCGCACAACTTGTCCTTAGCAGCTGAGATGTTACGTGTTCACCTGTTTTGTTAACATGATAACAATAAAGACACAGATGTAAACTTATATAAGTGTGTGAACAGAAGTCCTTTTGTCTAACCTTTATTTTCATGAATGTTCCATATTCACACTCCAGGGGTTAATCAAAGGAATTATTTCTACACCTTTTTTAAATATCATCAATACATTTAGTAATATTGATTTATTACATTTTGAGCCGTTGCTTATTATTCCTGGTATTCTACGTATTGGTTTGAACCACACACAGTTGTATATCATTCAATGGTCACATGGATGTGGTCAGGTATTCACGGCACCTGGTGTGTGGATGACCAACGGGCTGAACCTGCTCTTTCCTGGTGACCCTATAGTCCTGCTTTGGTTATTGTTTTGTTCAATAAACTTGAACTTTTGCACAGATTTGATTTAGGAATGCTTCAAAGTGATGAGTCTAGTTTTAGCGACATGATTTATTGGGAAAAGTACCATCACTCTTTTTCTGGTTATGGGAACAACAGGTGTTTCATGGACAGGGACACTACTTCATGTTTCTCTGTCACATGGACGTAAACGTACAAACCTCAAATGTACTCGATACTATTTTCTGATAAACAAGACATTAAGACTAACGAAAGGAGGGCTTGAGCTATCAGATATAGTTAAGATTACAGAGTATTATATATATATATATATATATAGCACTATTCAATATATAGTCAATAGTACTTGCATAGAGTATATTCAAGCAGGCATGGCGTGAAACTCGGCATGGCAGCATGGTTACAGACATGTTTATCACCTGCGTCTCAGATTTCAATGCAATTCATATCAAATGAATGATTCTTGGTTTTTGTTGGGAAACAAAAACAATCTAAATTATTCAAACATAAACCTTTGGTTGGTTGATCATCATTTTCAAAAAAAGTCAAACTTCTTGGGTTTTTCCTTTGTGTTATTTGATTGAAGAGGTACTGGAAAAGAACCGGGTGAAACCAAAGTGCCCACAATCCTTCTGTGTATTGTTGACTAATGCAAACGGACCACACCCTGGACAACAGTATTACAAGTTTAAACACCCCAAATAACCCACAACTAGAGTATCAGCTTCAGTTCAAAGATCATGGAAAGGAAGGAGGGAAGGAGATAGAAATAGTGTATATGGTGAATTGGCAGCATTGATATAGCACTGTTCCACTCTCGTGAGCCCTCAAATGACTTTGACATAAGTCAAGCTGAACAGCAGGATACACACATTCATATAGTGCATGGGTCGGCAACAGGCGGCCCGCGGGCCATTGTTGGCCCGCCAGCAATAATATTTGGCCCGTAATTTTGAGAATAAAAAATAAAAAAATATTTTGAGATTTTTTTTTTTACAACATTGGACCGACAGTCGCACATATAGGCTATAATGTCCGAATAGAGAATCTACCTACACCTGAAGAATGCTAATGTACTTTTATCTATGTTGAGAATGAATGACATACAGCACAGGCACAATCAGGCAGCGGGGTGCACTGACGTCAATTAAAGTACTTATTTAAAGGACACCTATCATGCTATATTTAAATGATATATTGTAGGGCCATACCTATATAAGGTATATTTATACGTTTCTGTTTTCAAAATACCAAACAGATCATGCATTTTAGCCATGCCTCATTTCACTCTATTTGCTGTTCTCCAGCCCTGTTTTGCAGGGGGCTGATTCTGTGAGCTGCAGCTAACCACGCCCCCCTGCAGGAGAGGGGAGCGTGCTCTGATCAAGTCAGAAGAGGGGGAGAAAAAGAGATCTCCTATGGAGCTATTTCAGGGTCATAAGTTTTGATCATTCGAAAAAATACAATTTATTTGAAAGTCCAAGTTTTCATCTGAACTTTGAAAAATACAATGTTGTATTAAAAAAAAAAAAAAGTATTTGAAATAATTTTTCAGGTTGAATATTATTTTGATTCAGTTCAGCAATTTTTTTGAATAACATATGTATTTCATATTTCACTTTTATACATATTTTGATATTTGAATACTTTTTTTTTCAGTTTCAGATTTACGTTTTCAGATTCAAAACAATTATTTTTTCAGTTTCAAATCTTTTTTTTCAGGTTTCAATTATTTTTTCGCCTTCAAATCGTTTTCGCTTTCAGATCTTTTTTTTTTCGCTTTCAGACTTTTGGCCCTGATATTGCTTCGGGGGGCGGGCTTACCAAAGAGTAGTTTGTCACCGTGAGTGACAGCCCTCCCTCTGTCATGATGCCTTCATGGATGTTAGGTAGCGCAAGAAATATAACTACACACTTTCTATACACAATACTCCCGTGATTGGTGGTAAACAAAACTGATACCAGCGTCAAAGTTCCGTTAAGCGAGCTGTGAGCATCGTAGTTGGCAAAAATTGCGGTATAAGAGCAATAAACTGTGCTAGAATGTGAAATTACGTACCGCAATGAAGCGTTGTCCTTCCCCACTTCCACGTAGCTCCGTGAACGCAGCATATTATTGGCTGGGCTTTTGCGATGGCGTCAGGTCCACCTGCTGGCTCCATGGCTGGCACCAGCGCCACAGGTAAGATATATTAACTTTTTTCCATTCATGGTCTTAGAAGTTATCTAAGAGCATGATAATAATATTATAGCGACATACATAAAAGGAAGGCAG
>JAAOOA010001423.1:0-77500 GCA_012861695.1 Trematomus loennbergii
AAGCCCAGGCCCAAGCCCAGCCCAGGCCAGGCCCAGGCCCGGCTGGGCTCAGAAAACTTCCCCCAAGCTCTCAAGCCTCCAAAAGCCTAAAAAACTCCCTTTCTCTTCACACATCATTTTTATAGTCTCTCCCCTCCTCCCTCTCTGCATCAGGTTTTCCCCTTTTCTATCTTTGAGGGAGAAGGAGGTCACATAGGTTCAACTTTTACTTAATGAACAATTCAAATGTAAAGTTAAATTAAAACAAATAAAGACTCATAGTAATAATATGTATTTTTAAAGAGAGGGAATATGACATGTTTCATGAAAGCAGAAACGTTGTCAATGTCATGTTTAGAATCAAGTTTTTTCTTTAAACATTTCATTTCAAATATGCAAACTTTATACTTTAATTTATTAACAGAGACTTAATTTTTAACAGAGACCATAAGGACAGCTTGTCTCTACGATTCTCTGGCCCAGGAAGTTGGTTCAAGTCCTTTGCGTAGGCCGCCTGCATCAGTGTCTTCATACCCGCTGTAACCGCTCTCAAGGTGTCACAAACCACAAGCGCAACCACAATACATAAAAGTCAAAAGCTAATTCTTGTCAAAGTTTAAAAAGCAAACTTATCTCAAAACAATTGAATATTATCATAATGTCACACAAAAATAAAAGAATATAATGATTAACAATCATGTATATCAGAAAACATAGATATGCACCACTGAGTATAGAAGTGGGTTTAAACAACACAAAGCTAAATGGCTTAACAGCATTATCATAAGTAGTCAAAAATGTATAGTAACATGATGTTTAAAAATAAATCAGATACTCTGCACTTTTAACGGCACAATGTCAGCAGGTCAGGTCCACAGCATTTCTGGAGCCCTCTCTCATCTGTGGCCCGTCTGGTCAGCTGCTGTAAAAGATTAGTTTGGTGGCACAGAAGTCCTAGACTTCTTAGCCGGAGGAGGAGAGGTAGACCCTTCCCCAAGCTCCCTAGGACTAATGTCAAAATAATCTTCTAAATGTTCTGTAACATACCAGCGAGGTGGTTCCCTGTTATCCCGCGGAGTCTCAGTGAGAGACCCGTCCTAGATGCTGGCAACAAATGATCAGATAACTCTTCTCTCTGATATGAGCGTCCATCACCAACCAACCACTCAACAGAACGTCTATAAAGGGACTGAAACATTGCTATAGTAAATATCACACATTTTCTTAAAGATTGTTACATCTACTTTAAATTCATTACTACCAACCAGGAGTTGGATAAACACCAGATACAAAAGGAGTTGGTCAAATCTCCAAAGTGAGCAAACCTATTCTAATGACTTTTAGCAGTTAAAAACCTTCTAACATGATTCTACTTATTGAACTGCTCCCTGATAGGAAGAAACTAATAACACAACTGAACTCTCCTTTCTGCTCAAAATGGATAATCAATAAACAACTCAGCGTTGGCCGATTGATAAGGCCATTTAGCCAGTTTCTAATAAGTACAATGGGGATAGCTAAGATCAAAGTCACAAATCCCCCATTCTTTAACGACTTTGGGGTAATCAAAACTAAATAAAAAATAGTCAAATGATTCCAATCAGGATCTCTTGTATTGACTGGGATGAAGCATTCTCAGAGGTAACGTTCGTCTCTCCATTACGTGCTGTCACTGTCTCAGGTCCAGAGAGTAGTGAGAGTATGTAAGGCGGGGGTGCTGATCTCTATCTCAAGCTGCATGTCAAACCACATCAACATCCGGTGCTTAGCCTGCAGCAAGGAGGAGAGGCAAAAGAGGAGGAATCTCCCTCTCAGCAGTTTAGAACATTTTCTTTATAATTGTTTTCTTAAGCAGCTTTTATGGATAAAGGTTTTTAGCAAAGTTGGGAGAGAGGAATCATGTTGATCTACCGAAGCCAACCTCTCCATCTCCCCTGAACAACAGGACTCTCCCTAAATGTCTTCCTTTGTTTAACTCTCTTGTTTTGTTAACCCATGACCCAAAAAGAAACATGTACATTTTAAGATTAGCCTTAGTAGTTTAAGGGCCAGCCAAATCATCTTAAAGGTGAATTTGATCAGGAACAAACATAATGTTGTGATGTACAGTAGTGCTTGTTGAAGCAGTCCAAATCTGAACTAAACACCTGAAACTATGGCCACAGCTAGAATAATAAGAAAAGCCAAAAGTCCCCACTTAGCTTTATTGAAAGCATAGAACATGTTTAGCCGTAAATCATTCACAAATGTCTTCTTAGTTTGACCAAAAACAGAATGCATTGGATCCTATATTGAACTAGCAGACAAAACAGAACAGAAAAAGTCAGATGGGACTCGCAGGTCCTTCATTTCTCCCCATCCCACGTGCAATGACTTTGTCCCTTTTTACTGGAGATTTGTAATAAGATGCAAATGTAATCTTAAGTCAAATCTACTATACGTCAGTAAGTCAAATGTACTTACAAAAACTGAGTGTGACAGTAAAGTTGACTTAAGTGCCTTTAGTAACAAACACTTCTTAACTGTAAGTAGAAGCTACTTGAAATATACGTTGTTACATGTACTTAGGTTTTCTGAGTGCGTTTTCTTACCTGGATTTTCCTAAATCTTACTCCCCGTTTCTGTCAGTGTAACCTGGAACTCCTTTTGTTGAATACATGTGATGTAGTAGTATTATAAAACCATATACTCCAGTAAAGTCATTCAAACCTGTACTTACAGTACTTGAGTATATGTACTTTATACTTCCCACCACTGGTTTATAGAGAGCTGGAGTTAATGATCTGATTATCACTCGGAAGTATTAATAGTATAAAAGATTAATGATTAAAATATGCTATATCAATGAAGGACACGACTCTCTTGTTTCTCTCCAGAGCCTGGTGTTAGGCTGGTGGGAGGAGAGAGTCGCTGTGCAGGAGACCTGGAGCTGGAACATGAGGGAGAATGGAGACCAGTGGAGGGCTCTCTCTGGACCCTGAAGAGCAGGAGTCGCCTGCAGAGACCTCGACTGTGGCTCTGCTGTTTCTGTGGGAGAGAGAGGAGTCCTCAGAGAGACCTGTGTGGAGGATCAGCTCTGACTGTGTTGAGTCTGGATCTGCTCTGAGGGAGTGTGCAGATCATCCTCTAACACATCCTGAATCTCACCTGCTCAGGTAAGCCCATCAGTGACATCATCTGTGACATCATCAGTGACATCATCAGTGACATCATCGTGACATCATCTGTGACATCATCTGTGACATCATCTATTAGATTTTAATTTTAATTTTCTTATTTTTACTATTTAAAAATACCCAAATAACTGATGAACAGTGTATGAAGCATCCGGGCGTAGTGGGTGGGCTACTGGCTCTATAGGCCCACCCACTCATTCATCAAAATTCACTGAGAGAAAATATAGTTTACTGGATTTTTATTTTTGATTATCAAAATGAATAATTCATAAATAAAATAATAGCAAAATAAGTTTCCCTTTAAAAAATGCATACAATTAGAAGCAACATGTATTAACGTATCAGGCTTCTGTTGTGTGAGATGTTCTATCCAATCACAACAGGCCAACGTGAAATGGCCTGTTGTGATTGGCCTACATAGCTCACATAGTCGAAGCGCGGCGCCAACACAACGTAGGACGTCCCACAGACCCCGCAGAGGAAGGAGGAAAATATAGCACTCATTTACAGAGTCACAAGAATCCATGTTCAGAGTTTTCAAAAGAGTGAGAGGGGAGAGGCCAGAACCATCATCCTCACAGCAGGGCCGTCTAGAGGCCAGAACCATCATCCTCACAGCAGGGGCCGTCTAGAGGCCAGAACCATCATCCTCACAGCAGGGGCCGTCTAGAGGCCAGAACCATCATCCTCACAGCAGGGGCCGTCTAGAGGCCAGAACCATCATCCTCACAGCAGGGGCCGTCTAGAGGCCAGAACCATCATCCTCACAGCAGGGGCCGTCTAGAGGCCAGAACCATCATCCTCACAGCAGGGGCCGTCTAGAGGCCAGAACCATCATCCTCACAGCAGGGCCGTCTAGAGGCCAGAACCATCATCCTCACAGCAGGGGCCGTCTAGAGGCCAGAACCATCATCCTCACAGCAGGGGCCGTCTAGAGGCCAGAACCATCATCCTCACAGCAGGGGCCGTCTAGAGGCCAGAACCATCATCCTCACAGGGGCCGTCTTGAGGCCAGAACCATCATCCTCACAGCAGGGGCCGTCTAGAGGCCAGAACCATCATCCTCACAGCAGGGGCCGTCTAGAGGCCAGAACCATCATCCTCACAGCAGGGCCGTCTAGAGGCCAGAATCATCATCCTCACAGCAGGGGCCGTCTAG
Source organism: Trematomus loennbergii (assembly GCA_012861695.1). Taxonomy (NCBI): domain Eukaryota; kingdom Metazoa; phylum Chordata; class Actinopteri; order Perciformes; family Nototheniidae; genus Trematomus; species Trematomus loennbergii. The sequence continues at coordinate 4,315 of JAAOOA010001423.1, forward strand.
AGGCCAGAACCATCATCCTCACAGCAGGGGCCGTCTAGAGGCCAGAACCATCATCCTCACAGCAGGGGCCGTCTAGAGGCCAGAACCATCATCCTCACAGCAGGGGCCGTCTAGAGGCCAGAACCATCATCCTCACAGCAGGGGCCGTCTAGAGGCCAGAAACCATCATCCTCACAGCAGGGGCCGTCTAGAGGCCAGAACCATCATCCTCACAGCAGGGGCCGTCTAGAGGCCAGAACCATCACCTCACAGCAGGGGCCGTCTAGAGGCCAGAACCATCACCTCACAGCAGGGGCCGTCTAGAGGCCAGAACCATCACCCTCACAGCAGGGGCCGTCTAGAGGCCAGAACCATCACCCTCACAGCAGGGCCGTCTAGAGGCCAGAACCATCACCTCACAGCAGGGGCCGTCTAGAGGCCAGAACCATCACCCTCACAGCAGGGGCCGTCTAGAGCCAGAACCATCACCTCACAGCAGGGGCCGTCTAGAGGCCAGAACCATCACCCTCACAGCAGGGGCCGTCTAGAGGCCAGACCATCAACCTCACAGCAGGGGCCGTCTAGAGCCAGAACCATCATCCTCACAGCAGGGGCCGTCTAGAGGCCAGAACCATCATCCTCACAGCAGGGCCGTCTAGAGGCCAGAACCATCACCCTCACAGCAGGGGCCGTCTAGAGGCCAGAACCATCATCCTCACAGCAGGGCCGTCTAGAGGCCAGAACCATCATCCTCACAGCAGGGCCGTTCTAGAGGCCAGAACCATCATCCTCACAGCAGGGCCTTCTAGAGGCCAGAACCATCATCCTCACAGCAGGGGCCTCTAGAGGCCAGAACCATCATCCTCACAGCAAGGGCCGTCTAGAGGCCAGAACCATCATCCTCACAGCAGGGGCCGTCTAGAGGCCAGAACCATCATCCTCACAGCAGGGCCGTCTAGAGGCCAGAACCATCATCCTCACAGCAGGGCCGTCTAGAGGCCAGAACCATCATCCTCACAGCAGGGGCCGTCTAGAGGCCAAACCATCATCCTCACAGCAGGGCGTCTAGAGGCCAGAACCATCATCCTCACAGCAGGGCCGTCTAGAGGCCAGAACCATCATCCTCACAGCAGGGGCCGTCTAGAGGCCAGAACCATCATCCTCACAGCAGGGGCCGTCTAGAGGCCAGAAACCATCATCCTCACAGCAGGGGCCGTCTAGAGGCCAGAACCATCATCCTCACAGCAGGGGCCGTCTAGAGGCCAGAACCATCACCCTCACAGCAGGGGCCGTCTAGAGGCCAGAACCATCATCCTCACAGCAGGGCCGTCTAGAGGCCAGAACCATCATCCTCACAGCAGGGCCGTCTAGAGGCCAGAACCATCATCCTCACAGCAGGGCCGTCTAGAGGCCAGAACCATCATCCTCACAGCAGGGGCCGTCTAGAGGCCAGAACCATCATCCTCACAGCAGGGGCCGTCTAGAGGCCAGAACCATCATCCTCACAGCAGGGGCCGTCTAGAGGCCAGAACCATCATCCTCACAGCAGGGGCCGTCTAGAGGCCAGAACCATCACCCTCACAGCAGGGGCCGTCTAGAGGCCAGAACCATCATCCTCACAGCAGGGGCCGTCTAGAGGCCAGAACCATCATCCTCACAGCAGGGGCCGTCTAGAGGCCAGAACTCATCCTCACAGCAGGGGCCGTCTAGAGGCCAGAACCATCATCCTCACAGCAGGGGCCGTCTAGAGGCCAGAACCATCATCCTCACAGCAGGGCCGTCTAGAGGCCAGAAATCATCCTCACAGCAGGGGCGTCTAGAGGCCAGAACCATCATCCTCACAGCAGGGGCCGTCTAGAGGCCAGAACCATCCTCACAGCAGGGCCGTCTAGAGGCCAGAACCATCATCCTCACAGCAGGGGCCGTCTAGAGGCCAGAACCATCATCCTCACAGCAGGGGCCGTCTAGAGGCCAGAACCATCATCCTCACAGCAGGGGCCGTCTAGAGGCCAGAACCATCATCCCACAGCAGGGGCCGTCTAGAGGCCAGAACCATCACCCTCACAGCAGGGGCCGTCTAGAGGCCAGAACCATCATCCTCACAGCAGGGCCGTCTAGACCAGAACCATCATCCTCACAGCAGGGGCCGTCTAGAGGCCAGAACCATCACCCTCACAGCAGGGGCCGTCTAGAGGCACAGAACCATCATCCTCACAGCAGGGCCGTCTAGAGCCAGAACCATCACCCTCACAGCAGGGCCGTCTCACTCCAGATTCTGCCTCTCTGCTTTCTGTGTCTCTAAAATGTATCAATGTAATGTGAACCCAAAGAAATGAACAAGCAGTGTTACATTTCATTTCACTCCTTGCAGCCTGGAGCACGGCTGATATGAAGAGTCATGAAACCCACCGGGTTATTTGGAGCCTCCACCTCTAGAATGATACAATTCACCATTTAATGGAAACACGAGATCAATAAACAAATAACAGCTTGAATTCAATGATGACGCCATGTTTGAAGAACAACGTGTTTACAAACATCAATCAGATAACACATGTGAAACACATGTGAGAGTAAGAATGAACCTTTTGAAAGTGTGTGTGTGAGAGCAGAGGTGGAGCTGAGCAGAGCAGAGGTCTGCAGAGGAGGAGCTTTGTTGAAGACACAGGGAAAGGGTTCACTAATGGAGACCACTTGCTAGAGGGTATCAGATGTAGATGTGAGGGTACCTGCAGTCTGTGTTCTTATCAACATGTGTTCTGTTGTTCATCATCAACTCATGTTGGAACTGAGTCCAGTTTGAATCTCTGAAATATAGTTTCATCTCTTTGATGGTGTGTCTTTGACCTCTGTTTGACCTTCTGTCCTCTGCAGACTCTGTCAGGCTGCTGGGGGGGACTGGTCTGTGCTCAGGCAGACTGGAGGTGAACTCTGACCAGTCTAACCAGTCTAACCCGTCCTGGTCCTCAGTGTGTGAGGCTGACTTTGACCAGCAGGATGCTCAGGTGGTCTGCCGGCAGCTGGCTGTGGGGCTCCTTCAGTCCTCCAGGGGGCGCTCTATGGAGAAGGGGAGGCTCCAATGGGACCAAAGAGTTCCAGTGTGGAGGCCATGAGTCTGCTCTCCTGGACTGTAGCTCAGCCTCAGAGAGAAACCCTGCTCACCTGGCACAGCTGTTAGCCTCACCTGCTCAGGTAGAGAGGAGCTGTGATTGGTTCATTCTGTTCTCATCAAACTCACTTTATTCTCTCTCTGATCTCTCTCTTGTTTCTCTCCAGAGCCTGGTGGTGTTCAGCTGGTGGGAGGAGAGTCGCTGTGCAGGAGCTCTGGAGGTGGAACAGGGAGAATGGAGACCAGTGGAGGGCTACTCTCTCTGGACCCTGAAACAGCAGGAGTCGCCTGCAGAGACTCACTGTGGCTCTGCTGTTTCTGTGGGAGAGAGAGGGTCCTCAAGAGATCTGTGTGGTTGATCAGACCTCTCTGTGTTGAGTCTGGATCTCCTCTGAGGGAGTGTGCAGCATCACATTCCTCTCCCTACTTCCTGACTCTCACCTGCTCAGGTAAGCTCTCTCTCTCTCTCTCTCTCTCTCTCCTCTCTCTCTCTCTCTCTCTCTCTCTCTCTCTCTCTCTCTCTCTCTCTCTCAATTCAATTACATTTAAAGGAGCTTTATTGGCATGAAAGTAAAAAAACAAAGTTGCCAAAGCATCAAAATACAAAATAATTAACAACACTAACATACATTTCAAATGTTTACATATTATTGTATATATATATATACAGTGATACAATTACACTTCAGTGTGTGTGTGTGTGTGTGTGTGTGTGTGTGTGTGTGTGTGTGTGTGTGTGTGTGTGTGTGTGTTGTGTGTGTGTGTGTGTGTGTGTGTGTGTGTGTGTGTGTGTGTGTGTGTGTGTGTGTGGATGGTTACTAATTCCTTTTCTTTATGGCGGTCATGTTTGACCGGAACACCATGGGTGTTACAAAGTTGACTAAATCATCCAAAAAGCAATGAAAGTGGTGATCAGCCATTTGATATGTTCTAATGTCTCCTGTGAAGGAGATCATAAAGCCTTGATGCAATCCAATGTAAAACAACTGTCAGAAGTGTGCAGCTGTTAAAGCCACTGACAGCCGATCCAGCAGCGATCAGGAATCACAAACGGAAGTCCTTTAACGTCACACTCCGAGGAAAGGACGTCTCATTGCTCTGAAAACACATTTCCTTACTCCCTCCCTCTCCGTGTGGAGGAAAGGACGCAAGTGAGGGAAGCATGGACTCAAGTTCAGAGACTTAGGATGGACCTCATATCGTGTTCTTCCGCTAGAGTAGAAGTGATATAACATTGTTTTCCGCTTCGTTCTGATGCCTTAGTTTTACCGGGAAGTGGGCAGGGCAGTCATTTCGCTCGAAAGGGACGCACTCATGTGATTGGCTTAAATGATGCAGACATCTGATTGGCTACAGAAACTCCCACCTTGAATACATTCATGTGTGAATCTAGCGGCGTCAGGGTGTCTCAGAAATCCACTCACAAAAGCCTTTTTTAGAAATGTAACAACATCAAATCTGTTATTGATGCACAACATTTAACACTTTTAAAGTCGTATATTTGTGGATTTATATTGCATTTATTTAAAACGCTAAGTATTTGTGTGTGCATTGAAACATATCTGTGTGGATGGAGACATGTGTGTCTGCTGCCTCAGGAGTCCCCTGGGACAACCAGTCTGAAAGGACTCCTGCTTCAGCTCCACCTCTCTCTGAGCCTCTGGTTTCCAGCAGCAGGTTCTTTGGGTTCCACCATAACAGCACCAAGACCTCCTGGACACAGCTCTGATCAGCTCAGCCGGGGCTCCTCGAGGCTCCTTCACCCAGAGAAGCTCCTTCAGAGCAGAGTCCGGCTCCTTTGGCTTTCATCTTTTAGAATTCATTTTCTAATGGGATTTTTGTTCTAGGATCAGATTCTATTAGAGAGGTGAGAAATAATAAGCTTTTTTTAAAACATGATGTTGAGTCCCTGAGCAGAAGGAGCAGAGGGTCTGCAGAGGAGGATGCTTTGTTGAAGACACAGGGAAAGGGTTCACTAATGGAGACCACTTGCTAGAGGGTATCAGATGTAGATGTGAGGGTACCTGCAGTCTGTGTTCTTATCAACATGTGTTCTGTTGTTCATCATCAACTCATGTTGGAACTGAGTCCAGTTTGAATCTCTGAAATATAGTTTCATCTCTTTGATGGTGTGTCTTTGACCTCTGTTTGATCTTCTGTCCTCTGCAGACTCTGTCAGGCTGCTGGGGGGACTGGTCTGTGCTCAGGCAGACTGGAGGTGAACTCTGACCAGTCTAACCAGTCTAACCCGTCCTGGTCCTCAGTGTGTGAGGCTGACTTTGACCAGCAGGATGCTCAGGTGGTCTGCCGGCAGCTGGGCTGTGGGGCTCCTTCAGTCCTCCAGGGGGCGCTCTATGGAGAAGGGGAGGCTCCAATGGGGACCAAAGAGTTCCAGTGTGGAGGCCATGAGTCTGCTCTCCTGGACTGTAGCTCAGCCTCAGAGAGAAACACCTGCTCACCTGGCACAGCTGTTAGCCTCACCTGCTCAGGTAGAGAGGAGCTGTGATTGGTTCATTCTGTTCTCATCAAACTCACTTTATTCTCTCTCTGATCTCTCTCTTGTTTCTCTCAGAGCCTGGTGGTGTTCAGCTGGTGGGAGGAGAGAGTCGCTGTGCAGGAGACCTGGAGGTGGAACATCAGGGAGAATGGAGACCAGTGGAGGGCTATCTCTCTCTGGACCCTGAAGGCAGCAGGATCGCCTGCAGAGACTCGACTGTGGCTCTGCTGTTTCTGTGGGAGAGAGAGAGGAGTCCTCAAGAGACTGTGTGGGGATCAGATCTCTCTGTGTTGAGTCTGGATCTCCTCTGAGGGAGTGTGCAGCATCACTTCCTCTCTCTCCTTCCTGACTCTCACCTGCTCAGGTAAGCCCATCAGGGACATTGTTTATGACATCATGTCCTCTGTCTCTTTGTTAGTCTCTCTCTCTCTCTCTGACAAAGAGACTATCCCTCTCTGCTACCTGGACTGTCACAGACTGAAAGCTCTTTGTAATGTCTTCAAAGCGGTGTCTTCAGACTGAGAGGAGGTTTTCACAAAAGCAAGAGTGAGTGTAGATTTTAGATTTCACTCTCTGATGAGAAACATGGAGGAGCTTTGAAACCCTTAGTGTTTCACTACATCTCTCTCTCTCTCTCTCTCTCTCTCTCTCTCTCTCTCTCTCTCTCTCTCTCTGTCTCTCTCTCTCTCTCTCTCTCTCTCTCTCTCTCTCTCTCTCTCTCTCTCTCTCTCTCTCTCTCTCTCTCTCTGTCTCTCTCTCTCTCTGTCTCTCTCTCTCTCTCTCTCTCTCTCTCTCTCTCTCTCTCTCTCTCTCTCTCTCTCTCTCTCTCAATTCAATTTCAATAAGCTTTATTGGCATGAATGTCAGGTGAACAATATTGCCAAAGCGTCAAGGATAATACAATTCAATAGTGATATGATAAGAAAAAATAAAATACAAATACAATTCATTCATTAAACAATTTACAACAATATATTATTACAAAGCTCAAGTATGAAATGTAAAAAGAAAGAAAGAAAAGAGAGCCATGAAGTAGAGGAGTGATCAGAGTGAGCTGTGAGGAACAGCTGTTATGTGTTGTTGCTGTCTCTGAGGCTGTGACATGCGCTCACATATTTCTCTGCTTCTTTGCTGCTGGCACTATTTTCTCCAAGTACATGTTGCATTTTATTCTGCTCAGACAGTGATTCAACATCTTGGAGTTTACATGTTATCTTTGTAAAGAACTTTGTTCTAATGTCTTGGTATGTTTGACAGTGCAGCAGGAAGTGTTGCTCTGTCTCCACCTGTCTCTCTTACCTGTCTGTCTCCACCTGTCTGTCTCCACCTGTCTGTCTCCACCTGTCTCTCTCCACCTGTCTGTCTCCCTGTCTCTCTCTCTCTGTCTGTCTCTCACCTGTCTGTCTCCACCTGTCTATCTCCACCTGTCTGTCTCCACCTGTCTGTCTCCACCTGTCTGTCTCCACCTGTCTCTCTCCACCTGTCTGTCTCCACCTGTCTCTCTCTCTCTGTCTGTCTCTCACCTTCTGTCTCCACCTGTCTGTCTCCACCTGTCTGTCTCCACCTGTCTGTCTCCACCTGTCTCTCTCTCTCTGTCTGTCTCTCACCTGTCTGTCTCCACCTGTCTGTCTCTCACCTGTCTCTCTCTCTCTGCCTGTCTCTCACCTGTCTGTCTCTCACCTGTCTGTCTCCACCTGTCTGTCTCTCACCTGTCTGTCTCTCACCTGTCTGTCTCTCACCTGTCTGTCTCCACCTGTCTGTCTCCACCTGTCTGTTCCACCTGTCTCTCTCTCTCTGTCTGTCTCTCACCTGTCTGTCTCCACCTGTCTCTGTGGACAGAGCTGACACAGCCTCTCTTCTCTAGGCAGGTCTGTGTCGGCCAGTCTCTACGGCCAGGCTGTGGTCACTGAGTCTGTACATTGTTAATGTCTTCCTCAGTTTGGGATCAGTCACGGCGGTCAGATAGTTTGCCACCGTGTACTGTCTGTTTAGAGCCAAATAGCATTGAAGTTTGTTTTGGTTTGCGTGGTACATGTCCAATAGTTGTATGTCATTTTCTTTTGCTTTAGCTATGATTTGGTTGGGCCAGATTGTGTGAGGGCTGTCCTGAGGCCTTGTCCTGTTAGAGGAGGTGAGCCTCAGGACCAGCTGGTTGAAGCCTTGTCCTGTTAGAGGAGGTGAGCCTCAGGACCAGCTGGTTGAGGCCTTGTCCTGTTAGAGGAGGTGAGCCTCAGCACCAGCTGGTTGAGGCCTTGTCCTGTTAGAGGAGGTGAGCCTCAGGACCAGCTGGATGAGGCCTTGTCCTGTTAGAGGAGGTGAGCCTCAGGACCAGCTGGATGAGGCCTTGTCCTGTTAGAGGAGGTGAGCCTCAGGACCAGCTGGATGAGGCCTTGTCCTGTTAGAGGAGGTGAGCCTCGGACCAGCTGGATTGAGGCCTTGTCCTGTTAGAGGAGGTGAGCCTCAGGACCAGCTGGTTGAGGCCTTGTCCTGTTAGAGGAGGTGAGCCTCAGGACCAGCTGGTTGAGGCCTTGTCCTGTTAGAGGAGGTGAGCCTCAGGACCAGCTGGTTGAAGCCTTGTCCTGTTAGAGGAGGTGAGCCTCAGACCAGCTGGATGAGGCCTTGTCCTGTTAGAGGAGGTGAGCCTCAGGACCAGCTGGTTGAGCCTTGTCCTGTTAGAGAGGTGAGCCTCAGGACCAGCTGGTTGAGGCCTTGTCCTGTTAGAGGAGGTGAGCCTCAGGACCAGCTGGATGAGGCCTTGTCCTGTTAGAGGAGGTGAGCCTCAGGACCAGCTGGTTGAGGCCTTGTCCTGTTAGAGGAGGTGAGCCTCAGGACCAGCTGGTTGAGGCCTTGTCCTGTTAGAGGAGGTGAGCCTCAGCACCAGCTGGATGAGGCCTTGTCCTGTTAGAGGAGGTGAGCCTCAGACCAGCTGGTTGAGCCTTGTCCTGTTAGAGGAGGTGAGCCTCAGACCAGCTGGTTGAGGCCTTGTCCTGTTAGAGGAGGTGAGCCTCAGACCAGCTGGTTGAGCCTTGTCCTGTTAGAGGAGGTGAGCCTCAGGACCAGCCGGTTGAGCCTTGTCCTGTTAGAGGAGGTGAGCCTCAGGACCAGCTGGTTGAGGCCTTGTCCTGTTAGAGGAGGTGAGCCTCAGCACCAGCTGGATGAAGCCTTGTCCTGTTAGAGGAGGTGAGCCTCAGGACCAGCTGGTTGAGGCCTTGTCCTGTTAGAGGAGGTGAGCCTCAGACCAGCTGGATGAGGCCTTGTCCTGTTAGAGGAGGTGAGCCTCAGCACCAGCTGGATGAGGCCTTGTCCTGTTAGAGGAGGTGAGCCTCAGACCAGCTGGTTGAGGCCTTGTCCTGTTAGAGGAGGTGAGCCTCAGCACCAGCTGGTGAAGCCTTGTCCTGTTAGAGGAGGTGAGCCTCAGGACCAGCTGGTTGAGGCCTTGTCCTGTTAGAGGAGGTGAGCCTCAGACCAGCTGGATGAGGCCTTGTTCTGTTAGAGGAGGTGAGCCTCAGGACCAGCTGGTTGAAGCCTTGTCCTGTTAGAGGAGGTGAGCCTCAGGACCAGCTGGTTGAGGCCTTGTCCTGTTAGAGGAGGTGAGCCTCAGGACCAGCTGGTTGAGGCCTTGTCCTGTTAGAGGAGGTGAGCTTCAGGACCAGCTGGTTGAAGCCTTGTCCTGTTAGAGGAGGTGAGCCTCAGGACCAGCTGGTTGAGGCCTTGTCCTGTTAGAGGAGGTGAGCCTCAGCACCATCTGGTTGAGGGGACTCCTCTCTATGTTCTCCTCTTGGCAATGGAGGGCTTTGTAATGGTAGGAGTTGGGATCACTGGTTTTGAGGTGGTTGTAGAATTTGACTGCTCTTTTTTGTATCCTAATTGAAAGGGGGAATTGGCCTAGCTCAGCTCGGCATCCATTGTTGGGGGTGTTCCTGTGGACTCTCAGGATGCTCTTGCATATCTCCGCATGTAGGGTTTCTATTGGGTGTTTGTCCCACTTATCAAAGTCTTGATTTCCAAGGGGACCCCACACTTCGCTACCATACAGTATGATTGGTTCTATTATTGAATTGAATATTTTGAGCCAGATTCTAACAGGTATATCTATTTTGAAGACTTTTTGATAGCATAGAAAGCCTTTCTTCCTTTGTCTCTGAGATCATTAATGGCCAGATTGAAATGTCCTGTTGAAGTCATCTTGAGTCCCAAATATGTGTAGCTGTGTGTGTGTTCTATGTCAGTGGAGCCCAGTAAGAAGCGGTGTGGGTTCCCCTGACCCCTGGGTCGTTTCTGGAAGACCATAATCCTGGTTTTTTCCAGATGAACTGTCAGGGCCCAGGTCTGACAGAAGCTTTCCAGATGAACTGTCAGGGCCCAGGTCTGACAGAAGCTTTCCAGATGAACTGTCAGGGCCCAGGTCTGACAGAAGCTTTCCAGATGAACTGTCAGGGCCCAGGTCTGCAGCCCTGTTTCACCCCTCTACTTTGGGGAAGACATCTGTTTCCATATTGACCATTTTCACAGCACATTTATTATTTGTATACATTGTTTTAATGATGTCATATGTTTTGCCAAATTGAGTCGAATGCTTTTTTGAAATCTACAAAACAAGAGAAAATCTTCTTATTTTGGTGGACATGTTTATGAATGAGGGTGTGGAGGGTATATATATGGTCTGTAGTCCGATGGTGTAAATCCAATCTGACTCTTGCTCAGGACATTATGTTCACTGAGGAAGTCTTGCAGTCGGCTGTTTAGGATGCTGCAGAATCACTTCCCCAGGTTGCTGCTGACACATATGCCTCGGTAATTGTTTGGGTCAAATTTATTTCCATTTTTAAATATTGGTGTGATGATTCCTTTGCTCCAGATGTCAGGGAAATGTCCAATGCTCAGAACCAGGTTGAATAGTTTCAACATGGCAGTGTTGAACTTATGGCTGCTAAATTTCAGCATTTCATTTAAAATGCCATCAGGACCGCTGGCCTTCCTTGGTTGTAGGGCCTGGGTTTTAGCCAGGAGCTCTTCCTCAGTAATGTTATAGTCTAAAGGGTTCTGGTTGTCTTTAACGACTGATTCTAGAATGTGTAGTTTGTTGAGGAGATCATTTTGGGCCGAATTCAGTGTAACGCTACTATACAGGTTTTCAAAGTGTGTTTTCCAAATGTCCCCATTTTGAATAGCCAGTTCTTCCTTGTGTGGTTTGCTGAAAGAGTGCCATCTCTTCCAGAAATGATTTGAGTCAATGGACTCTTCAATGATTTCAAGTTGGTGCTGCGCATGTTGCTCCCTTTTAGTTCTGAGTGTTCTTCTGTATAGTTTCAGTGTTTCCCAATATTGGAGGCGAAGCTCAGGATTGTCAGGTTGTCTGTGTTTTTGATTTGATAAACTTCTGAGGGTTTTCTCAGATGTCTGCAGTCTGTATCAAACCACTTTTCATTGGCTGACTTTTTTGATTTATGATATTGTGGTTTTTTCAGATTGGATAAATCTGCCACATTGTCAAAGATGCTGTTAATGTCCCATACAGCCTGATTCAGGCCATCATTACTGTGGGGATATGGGGTGGATAGAAAATGCTCTAATTGGGATTGAATTGTTTGATGTCTGATTGCTTTCTGGTAGTCGTCCTTGCTATTGTTTGTCCATCTATAAGGTTGTTTTGTATAGTTCAGTTTACTGGGTTCTGCTGCGTGAGGGTCTGTTACTGTCTTTTTAATGTAGAGTGTATTTTACTATGATCAGATAAGGGTGTTAGGGGGCTGACTGTGAATGCCCTCAGACAGAAGGGGTCGAGGTCTGTGATGCTATAATCTACTGAGCTATTGCCAAGAAGAGAGCTGTGTGTGTAGTGACCAAAGGAGTCCCCTCGAAGCCGACCGTTAACAATGTACAGGCCCTGCGTTCGGCACAGCTGCAGTAGTTGCTGCCCGCTTTTGTTGACAGTTTTGTCAAAGTTGTTCCTGTGGGGATGTGAAGGGAGGGGAGTGCTGATTTGGCCAGGTATATGTTTGTCTCCCTGTGGGCTAATAGAATCTGGTTCTATACCTGTCCTGGCATTAAGGTCCCCACAGATCAGTACACTTCCCTGGGCCTGGTACTGATTGATCTCATCTTCAAGAATGGAGAAACTATTTTCACTATAATAAGGTGATTCTGATGGGGGGATATATGCTGTACACATGAATATGTCTTTATCCATGGCGACCACCTCTCTTTTTATTTTGAGCCAAATAGAAAATTCGCCTTTTTTGATTCTATTGAGTGTACAAGTGTGTCCTTGTACCAAATCAGCATTCCTCCTGAATCCCTGCCCTGGGTTACTCCTTTGAGTTTGGTGGAAGGGAACACTATCTCTCTATAGCCTAAGGGACAACCAGTGGAAATGTCTCCTCTACTCCAGGTCTCCTGTAAAACAATCACATCTGCATCTCCTAACTCTTTGGTGAAGTCTGGGGTCCTGCTCTTCAGGCCAAAAGCAGAGGACCTCAGACCCTGGACATTCCAACATGAAATAATAAATGATTTAGATTGCATTTAACTTAAAACAGAGAAAGATTCAGAGCATTCAACATTAAAATGAGATAAACTCCCAAATCTCTGGTTGTCAATAAATAGGTTATTTAAGAACACATTAGATATATGGATTTCATATACGATAGATTAACAATTTACATAACAGTAAGATTTTACATGCTGTTTTTTTCTCTCTCTTTCTCTCTCTCTCTCTCCTCTCTCTCTCCCCCATCTGTCTCTCTCTCTCTCTCTCTCTCTCTCTCTCTCTCTCTCTCTCTCTCTCTCTCTGTCTCTCTGTCTCTCTCTCTCTCTCTCTCTCTCTCTCGGTTCACTTCCAGCTCCAAAAAATTGTCGGTCCAGAGGCAAGAGCTTCGGAGCTATGACGCGGCGTCGCTTACGTCTCTCTTACGTCGAGGCGTGCAGGAAACCTTACTTTGACCATCCGTTCGTTGTTATTGATCATTGTGGAGAGCAGGCAGACGTTTTGTTTGTTATTATAGCAGCTATCGGATGGAATCAATACATGGGCTGCACAGTTGTCATGTCCGACTATCACAAGTAGAATCATAATGAAAAATACGCCGGTAAAATGTGCCTGTAGAAACGGCTTAGCAAGTAGTCAGTTTAGCTTCGGTTGCTATGCTAACATCACCCATGTTATACCAGAGAAACTTTCATAACAGCGTTGTGATGCCAAACAGCGTCAATTCAGACTGACACACATTCACTTAAGGGGAACTGGGGATATGTATCAGCTGCTTGTGACAGTCAGACAGTGAATACTTTAGAGCCGTGTGAGCTAACCCGGAGCTAACGGGAGAATAAACTCCCGTGGAAGAGCAGCCAGCACTGCAGCGGTCGGTAAATGCCGCTGAAACACATTAATAACAATGAACCACGCACTCTGGAGAAAAGTATAAGGTTGGAGAAGTCGTTATTTAATTTAATCTGGCTTCGTATGATTAAAAGCAACACGTATCATCGACCCAAACGCAGTCCCCGGCCCGTTGTTGTTTGTGGGAGAAAATCAGCGACGTAAACGGTGACGTCATGACGCAGCAGCGGCAGCTCTGGGCAGTGTGAACAGAGCGGGAGCTGAAAAGGGAAACCGGAGCTGAACCAGAAAGCTCTCGCGAGGAGCTAGAAAGGGAAAAGCGCTGGTGTGAAAGCCGCATGTGAGCCTCTGGTTTCCAGCAGCAGTTATTTGGTTCCACCATAACAGCACCAAGACCTCCTGGACACAGCTCTGATCAGCTCAGCCGGGCTCCTCGAGGGTCCTTCACCCAGAGAAGCTCCTTCAGAGCAGAGTCCGGCTCCTTTGGCTTTCATCTTTTAGAATTCATTTTCTAATGGGATTTTTGTTCTAGGATCAGATTCTATTAGAGAGGTGGAAATAATAAACCCATTTTTAAAACATGATGTTGATCCCTGAGCAGAAGGAGCAGAGGATCTGCAGAGTAGGATGCTTTGTTGAAGACACAGGAAAGGGTTCACTCATGGAGACCACTTGCTAGAGGGTATCAGATGTAGATGTGAGGGTACCTGCAGTCTGTGTTCTTATCAACATGTGTTCTGTTGTTCATCATCAACTCATGTTGGAACTGAGTCCAGTTTGAATCTCTGAAATATAGTTTCATCTCTTTGATGGTGTGTCTTTGACCTCTGTTTGATCTTCTGTCCTCCTGCACTCTGTCAGCTGCTGGGGGGGACTGGTCTGTGCTCAGGCAGACTGGAGGTGAAGTCTGACCCGTCTAACCAGTTCTAACCCGTCCTGGTCCTCAGTGTGTGAGGCTGACTTTGACCAGCAGGATGCTCAGGTGGTCTGCCGGCAGCTGGGCTGTGGGCTCCTTCAGTCCTCCAGGGGGCGCTCTATGAGAAGGGGAGGCTCCAATGTGGACCAAAGAGTTCCAGTGTGGAGGCAATGAGTCTGCTCTCCTGGACTGTAGCTCAGCCTCAGAGAGAAACACCTGCTCACCTGGCACAGCTGTTAGCCTCACCTGCTCAGGTAGAGAGGAGCTGTGATTGGTTCATTCTGTTCTCATCAACTCACTTTATTCTCTCTCTGATCTCTCTCTTGTTTCTCTCCAGAGCCTGATGAGGTCAGACTGGTGGGAGGAGAGAGTCGCTGTGCAGGAGACCTGGAGATGAACCATCAGGGAGAATGGAGACCAGTGGGGGGCCCTCACTCTCTCTGGACCCTGAAGGCAGCAGGATTCGCCTGCAGAGAACTCGACTGTGGCTCTGCTGTTTCTGTGGGAAAGAGAAAGGAGTCCTCAGAGAGATCTATGTGGAGGATCAGCTCTCTCTGTGTTGAGTCTGGATCTCCTCTGAGGGAGTGTGCAGCATCATATTCCTCTTCCTCCTTCCAGACTCTCACCTGCTCAGGTAAGCCCATCAGGGACATTGTTTATGACATCATGTCCTCTGTCTCTTTGTTAGTCTCTCTCTCTCTCTGACAAGAGACTATCCCTCTCTGCTACCTGGACTGTCACAGACTGAAAGCTCTTTGTAATGTCTTCAAAGCGGTGTCTTCAGACTGAGAGGAGGTTTTCACAGAGACTGTTTTTTATTGTTGCTGCTGGGGCAGGCAAACATGTGGATCTCCAGAAGCAGGAGCAACAGAGTAAACAGTACAGCAGCTCAGTAACTCACTAACATGTGTTTCTCTTGTGAAAGCAAGAGGGAGTTAGATTTTAGATTTCACTCTCTGATGAGAAATGGAGGAGCTTTGAAACCCTTAGTGTTTCACTCTCTCTCTCTCTCTCTCTCTCTCTCTCTCTCTCTCTCTCTCTCTCTCTCTCTCTCTCTCTCTCTCTCCTCTCTCTCTCTCTCTCTCTCTCTCTCACTCTCTCTCTCTCTCTCTCTCTCTCTCTCTCTCTCTCTCTCTCTCTCTCTCTCTCTCTCTCTCTCTCCAGATAAGCTGTTTCAGCCCAACATCTCTGTGTCCTCCTCCATGTACGGGGTCTCCGGGGCCCAGCAGCAGGGGTTCCAGGTGTTCAGAGGCTCCACCTTCAGCATCAGTTGCTCCATCCAGCCTCAGTACGCAGGAGGCTCCTTCCTGCTCAGCTCCTCCACTCACAACTACACCCAGCCAGCTGTCAATCACTCTGCCCACTTCCTGTTCCCGGCTGCAGAGCCCGCCCACCAGGGAAACTACAGCTGTGTTTATGTCTCTGCTTTTTCTCAGGACTTCTCCTCTGAGAGCCGCGTGCTCTCCGTCACCGTCACAGGTGAGCTGTTAGAGTTTACTGTAGGACAGAGCGTGATGCTCCCCAGGAGAACGCTGGTGAGGACTGAGTGTTTTACTGTGAGCCCTGAAGCAGTCACACCCTTACATCACATTTAGCTTTCCAGAGCAACGTACAATAAGTGCAATGAACCGTGAAGACATGAATCCAGAACAGACATTCTCCAGTCAGCTGTAGTTTACATTGGAGTATTGTCATGAGTACTGAGTGTTCAACAGATACAGCTAGCAGCTTCTCCCTACAGTCCTACTGTCTGCTATGAACAGGAAAAAGGGTTGGGGTTGAATGAAGATCTTAAGAAGATGTAGTTTATTGTAATATAACTGTAGAGGAGTCTCCATGCTGAAGTGGGTTCAGGTCTCTGTGTGTTTGCTGACTCTTGATGTGATGCTGTCCATGTGTTTGATCAGATCCAAAACCTTTTATCATCCGAGCCGTCGTCCTGCCGCTGACTCAGCTGCTGGTGCTGCTGGTGACCGTCGGCCTTTACTTCTACTGTAAGGTACGGAAACATGTTGTTGTTCCACTGACTGAATGATGAGGGACTGAAACATGTTGTTGTTCCACTGACTGAATGATGAGGTACTGAAACATGTTGTTGTTCCACTGACTGAATGATAAGGTACTGAAACATGTTGTTGTTCCACTGACTGAATGATAAGGGACTGAAACATGTTGTTGTTCCACTGACTGAATGATAAGGGACTGAAACATGTTGTTGTTCCACTGACTGAATGATGAGGGACTGAAACATGTTGTTGTTCCACTGACTGAATGATAAGGGACTGAAACATGTTGTTGTTCCACTGACTGAATGATGAGGGACTGAAACATGTTGTTGTTCCCTGACTGAATGATAAGGGACTGAAACATGTTGTTGTTCCACTGACTGAATGATGAGGGACTGAAACATGTTGTTGTTCCACTGACTGAATGATAAGGGACTGAAACATGTTGTTCCACCACTGACTGAATGATGAGGGACTGAAACATGTTGTTGTTCCACCACTGACTGAATGATGAGGGACTGAAACATGTTGTTGTTCCACTGACTGAATGATAGGGACTGAAACATGTTGTTGTTCCACCACTGACTGAATGATGAGGACTGAAACATGTTGTTGTTCCACTGACTGAATGATAAGGTACTGAAACATGTTGTTGTTCCACTGACTGAATGATGAGGGACTGAAACATGTTGTTGTTCCACTGACTGAATGATGAGGGACTGAAACATGTTGTTGTTCCACTGACTGAATGATGAGGGACTGAAACATGTTGTTGTTCCACCACTGACTGAATGATGAGGGACTGAAACATGTTGTTGTTCCACTGACTGAATGATGAGGGACTGAAACATGTTGTTGTTCCACTGACTGAATGATGAGGGACTGAAACATGTTGTTGTTCCACTGACTGAATGATAAGAGACTGAAACATGTTGTTGTTCCACTGACTGAATGATGAGGGACTGAAACATGTTGTTGTTCCACTGACTGAATGATGAGGACTGAAACATGTTGTTGTTCCACTGACTGAATGATAAGGGACTGAAACATGTTGTTGTTCCACCACTGACTGAATGATGAGGGACTGAAACATGTTGTTGTTCCACCACTGACTGAATGATGGGGACTGAAACATGTTGTTGTTCCACTGACTGAATGATAAGGACTGAAACATGTTGTTGTTCCACCACTGACTGAATGATGAGGGACTGAAACATGTTGTTGTTCCACCACTGACTGAATGATAAGGGACTGAAACATGTTGTTGTTCCACTGACTGAATGATAAGGGACTGAAACATGTTGTTGTTCCACCACTGACTGAATGATGAGGACTGAAACATGTTGTTGTTCCACCACTGACTGAATGATGAGGTACTGAAACATGTTGTTGTTCCACTGACTGAATGATGAGAGACTGAAACATGTTGTTGTTCCACTGACTGAATGATAAGGGACTGAAACATGTTGTTGTTCCACTGACTGAATGATGAGGGACTGAAACATGTTGTTGTTCCACTGACTGAATGATAAGGGACTGAAACATGTTGTTGTTCCACTGACTGAATGATGAGGTACTGAAACATGTTGTTGTTCCACCACTGACTGAATGATAAGGGACTGAAACATGTTGTTGTTCCACTGACTGAATGATAAGGGACTGAAACATGTTGTTGTTCCACCACTGACTGAATGATGAGGGACTGAAACATGGTGTTGTTCCACCACTGACTGAATGATGAGGTACTGAAACATGTTGTTGTTCCACCACTGACTGAATGATGAGAGACTGAAACATGTTGTTGTTCCACTGACTGAATGATGAGGACTGAAACATGTTGTTGTTCCACTGACTGAATGATAAGGGACTGAAACATGTTGTTCCACCACTGACTGAATGATGAGGGACTGAAACATGTTGTTGTTCCACCACTGACTGAATGATGAGGACTGAAACATGTTGTTGTTCCACTGACTGAATGATAAGGGACTGAAACATGTTGTTGTTCCACCACTGACTGAATGATGAGGGACTGAAACATGTTGTTGTTCCACTGACTGAATGATAAGGTACTGAAACATGTTGTTGTTCCACTGACTGAATGATGAGGGACTGAAACATGTTGTTGTTCCACTGACTGAATGATGAGGGACTGAAACATGTTGTTGTTCCACTGACTGAATGATGAGGGACTGAAACATGTTGTTGTTCCACCACTGACTGAATGATGAGGGACTGAAACATGTTGTTGTTCCACTGACTGAATGATGAGGGACTGAAACATGTTGTTGTTCCACTGACTGAATGATGAGGACTGAAACATGTTGTTGTTCCACTGACTGAATGATAAGAGACTGAAACATGTTGTTGTTCCACTGACTGAATGATGAGGGACTGAAACATGTTGTTGTTCCACTGACTGAATGATGAGGGACTGAAACATGTTGTTGTTCCACTGACTGAATGATAAGGACTGAAACATGTTGTTGTTCCACCACTGACTGAATGATGAGGGACTGAAACATGTTGTTGTTCCACCACTGACTGAATGAGGGACTGAAACATGTTGTTGTTCCACTGACTGAATGATAAGGGACTGAAACATGTTGTTGTTCCACACTGACTGAATGATGAGGACTGAAACATGTTGTTGTTCCACCACTGACTGAATGATAAGGGACTGAAACATGTTGTTGTTCCACTGACTGAATGATAAGGGACTGAAACATGTTGTTGTTCCACCACTGACTGAATGATGAGGGACTGAAACATGTTGTTGTTCCACACTGACTGAATGATGAGGTACTGAAACATGTTGTTGTTCCACTGACTGAATGATGAGAGACTGAAACATGTTGTTGTTCCACTGACTGAATGATAAGGGACTGAAACATGTTGTTGTTCCACTGACTGAATGATGAGGGACTGAAACATGTTGTTGTTCCACTGACTGAATGATAAGGGACTGAAACATGTTGTTGTTCCACTGACTGAATGATGAGGTACTGAAACATGTTGTTGTTCCACCACTGACTGAATGATAAGGGACTGAAACATGTTGTTGTTCCACTGACTGAATGATAAGGGACTGAAACATGTTGTTGTTCCACTGACTGAATGATGAGGGACTGAAACATGTTGTTGTTCCACTGACTGAATGATGAGGTACTGAAACATGTTGTTGTTCCACCACTGACTGAATGATGAGAGACTGAAACATGTTGTTGTTCCACTGACTGAATGATAGGGACTGAAACATGTTGTTGTTCCACTGACTGAATGATAAGGGACTGAAACATGTTGTTGTTCCACCACTGACTGAATGATGAGGTACTGAAACATGTTGTTGTTCCACTGACTGAATGATGAGGTACTGAAACATGTTGTTGTTCCACTGACTGAATGATGAGAGACTGAAACATGTTGTTGTTCCACTGACTGAATGATGAGGGACTGAAACATGTTGTTGTTCCACTGACTGAATGATAGGGACTGAAACATGTTGTTGTTCCACTGACTGAATGATGAGGTACTGAAACATGTTGTTGTTCCACTGACTGAATGATGAGAGACTGAAACATGTTGTTGTTCCACTGACTGAATGATGAGGGACTGAAACATGTTGTTGTTCCACCACTGACTGAATGAAACAGTGTGTGTTATTGAACAGGAGTGATGCAGGAAGTCTCACTGTGTGCTGTCATGTCTCTCCAGGCCACCAGGGGGCGGAGGCCGAGCCGACAGGAGGACATTGAGCTGGATTATGATGACCTGGGTGTTCCTGCTGAAGAGGAAGGAGCTCAGGGAGCAGAGTAGCAGCTCCAAGGAGCTCCTCTCACACACATGGGTTTATCAGAGCTTTTAACCAACGTTAGAAAATATAGCTTTTACTCTGAAAGTCACCAGCAATGTGTGAGTGCCTCATGTTTCCTGACTTCCTGTCAGCTCCAAGCCCATTGGTTCCCACTGAAGATGAAGCTCTTTAAAACACATCTCAAGTTAGTTTTATTATGAAAAGTCAATGCAGTCGGTGCAGTTTGAAACCACAGACACACCAACCCAGGCCGCTCAGGAACAAAGTTGGCCAATTAATGCCATATATTAATGTTCAAATATCCTCTAAAACAGTGTTACAAAACCCAATGTTTGAATCTAATGTAGTGATTCCTGAGATAACAGGAGGAACGCCTTACAGCGCCACCTAGTGTTGGATTTGTAGACCTCGAGCACAACAAGGTTTTTTTATATTCAATCAACAAATTAGACAAAGTACAGTTTTTAAAATGTTACGTTTTTCACAACAATTCATCTGATCAGCGAGATAGGATATTTGATCCCCTTGTGGGTCACATGGGTCATTTCAGCAGCAGGGCCAGATTTAGCTGATCAATATACAAATAGGAATTGATCAAAAGTAAATAGTCCATACACTTCTTATTTCATAACAATGCTGATGTTTTATTGAAAAATGTTATTTCAGAAGAATGTAGCTTGATTTTGGTCTGAAGAGATTGTTTGTAAAAAAAAAAGCTTTTTTAGAGAAATCCGATTATATTTGTAATTTGCCAAAATGTATAAGATTGTAACTTTTCTTTAATGTTCTTATTTCACATGTACTGAGCTCAGTTTGTAATCATTTTCAATCATTCAGGATTTTTCTTACGTTAATCATTTTTGATGGTATTTTCTGTATGTTGTAGTAATTTAGCTGTTTTGAAGAACTCCACCTTTGGAGAGCATTCCCAAATTCATAAGATATTAAATACTAACATGTTGTAATTAAAAATGTACATAATTTTGTAGAAGTTTCCTTTTTAAAAGGTAATGTGCTTTGTTATGTGATCAAGATGTGCTTGTTTTTGTATTATTGAGGATTGAACTTATTTCACAAGATGATCAATAATATGTAATCATTACTTTTTGGACTTTTATGAAACATTTTAATTTCTTTTGAATTTCACTTTTTTCAAAGAATTCAGATTATTTTGTGATTTAGGATTTTCCCAAATTCAGGAGACTAATTATTTCGTACTTAAAATGTTAACATTGTCCGTAAACAAGTGTTGTGATTTTGGAACCGAGAAATGTTTTTGCTTCATAAGAATTTTGATTGATTTTGTTGTTTTTTGCATTTCTGAAGAATTTAGCTTTCGCCTAATTAAGGTTTTTAGATGTGGCTTTTTTAACAAATGTTGTATTTGAAGATTTTTCATGATTTTGCTTAAATCTTGCATCACAAATTCTACTTGATTTTATAATGAAGAGTTTTGACCGATTTGGTTTCCATGAGATTACGATGAAGCAAATCGTCTTAAATTCTGAACACAGCAGAATCCTCCAGAAACCATGACGATGTTCAACATCACTGTAATAAATGCTGTCATTTGCTATGTACCAAAAAATAATAAAACTTCTTTAATAATCCATGAAACTCTGAGAGTGAGCTGATTTCAAAAGTGTTTCTCCTGGTTGGAAAATGATGTGTTTGCTTTGTTTCTGTGTGAGAACTAAACCTCAAGGCTTTAGTTATAACAGGTTAGTATTGAAGTCATCTCTGAGTCAAACAGGGCCGGCCCTCGGCATAGGCAGTATAGGCGAATGCTAAGGGCGCATCCATGGGGGGAAGAAAAAAAAATATGAATACTATTAACGATATTTGATAAAAAAAACATTTCCCAATTTGGGATCAATAAAGTATATTATTATCCTATCTTAACAGAACTAGGCATACATAGCGTACAGCGCCCATGAGCTATGGCAGGGGTCTGCAACCTTTTTGACCCAAAGAGACATTTTTGTCTGGAGCCGCAAAACATATCTGATAGCTTGATAGCCTATAACGTTGTAGACAAAAATACAGTTTGTTTGCATGTATTATTTATGACATTACAGAAAACTGTTAACCTCTAATAATAAACAAAGAACTCGTATAAGGAGAATAAAAGAAATACACAGGCCTACTTTAAAATAACTTAAACACAGCACTTGGGGAGTCCTCTGCACATTTGAAGGAAATAAATACAATTCCAATGGGCCCACTTTGAAATAAATAAACACCTACACACTGTGAAACAGCTCAGTTCAACTTGCAAATGAAAGTCCAGCTGCTGCCTTGAAAAAGCAAATCAAGTCAACTTGAAGACAATCTTTGTTTCAACTCATTAATGCAAGTAGATCTCGTTGATATGACTTAAAGGTTCTAGTTGTGTTAACATTGTTTTTTAAGTTGTCTAAGTTGATTTAACTTTATACTCAGAGTTGAAACAAATACCAATGTGACATTATTAGAGCAAGGAAACCTTATTGACCTCCTAGTCAAATAAACTCACATTTCAGTCTTATAAACTCACACTTTCAAGTTCTACATTTATATAACTCATCATTTGAAGTTAAAAATTGTAATAATACATTTGTTTCAACTTAGATCTATGAGTTATATTTACTTCTGATTGCAAGTTTACATACATGTATAATAATTATTGCAGCAAATGTGTTCAGATATATAACATTATTTAAAACATGTTATACATCAACTTGAACACGGCATGTACTCGCTACAGGGTGTACTGAGGGTTTGTGACTGCAGACTGGTTACATGCAGAGAAATACATCACACAAGGGGACGGGTAAAACAGAAAAGCATGACATGGGACTTTAAAGGCCCATGTCATGGCCATTTCCACTGATCATAATTACATTGTTGAGGTATACTAAAATAGATTTATACTGTGCAATTTTCCAAACTCACATTGGTTTCGCATACAGCATCTCTGTCAAGCATGTGTATTCAGCAGTATTCACTTTCTCCACTAAACGGCTTGTTGGAGCTCTAGCCCCCCCCTCCCTGTGAGCCTAGTGTGCTCCGATTGGTCAGCTCGGCCACTCGTTCTGATTAGTCAACCACCAGAGAGGCTGCGCCCATGTCTAACAGTGCTTTTCCCGGCTGCTCTCAGCGTAACATCAGTCTTATCATGGCGTCGGCACAGCCATATATTTTATATACATATATATTTGTAACTGTTGTTATAGAAGAGTGTGACGGCCCCAGGGCCTTTGTCTTACGATGGGTTGGAGCTGAAGAGGCTAATCAGCACGATCACGGACACCTCCGGACACTACGGCCCCAGTCTCTCTCCAAAGCGGCTGCAGGAAGACTAACTGCGATCCTCTCAACCACCTATATCTGCATTTACGACAATAAATGTGCCGTGGTTTTGTAAACTCGTGTATGTCTCCTTGTCTTTGTGGCCTACGAGCCGCTCATAACAAAGAGTAAGTTATTTTTACCCGTTATAAACTACTACTGTTTGATGATAAATCAAATCATGGTTTGCTATATATGAATTCAGGGAAGAAAGGATAGGCCTACTAAGTATTTCCATTAAACTTTATTTTTAGAAATGTACAAAATGAACATAAATATACATATATACACGGTATATCATCCATTCCTCCTCCTCGCATCTTGCTGCGCACAGCCGGTGCTGCGGTGCCTTTTAGCACGACGCCTCAGTAGTAGTAGAAGTGCCTTTTAGCACGTCATGGATTGTCCGCCAGGATCTGGCTGGACGAAATCAAATGCAAATCACAAAATATTAGAGAAACTAAGTTGTTTTAGATTCGTTAGTAGTAGTTGTGTAATGAACAGCTTGCCTGCTAATATGCTAACCTAGCTTTGTTTACCTTGGTAGCTAACACGATATGAACGTTAGCTTGGAGGAAAGGCAACTATAATGCAGTGTAATAAAACTACTATGAACAAAAGCTAGTGGTTCATATTAGGCTAGCAATAACGTGTTTATAATTGTAATCGCATACGGGTATTCTGCTACCATACAATGTAACTTGCATGAATACATTGTTTTGCGCTAGCATACAGCTAGCCTCGTTAGCTACATGCAGTATATGTACGGTCACAATGTACGGTAAATCACAGTACAGTATACTGTATGAGTATTCCGTGTGTGTGAATGCAGACATTCTCCTGCTATGAGATACATGTATGCAAGGCCATCTGCTGATATTAGAGTTGATATATGGAAACTCTAGCAACTTAGTTAGCACAGTTAGCACTGTGTCAATGGCTTAGCAGTCCAACACAGTTTACACATTTAAACAGTCTTGTTTGATAAATACACAAATAACAATGCAAACTTACAGGTTGTATACCCAGATCTTCCCCTGCTCCAAACGGTCCAAACAAGCTGTGCATATCCGGCCTCAAACTGGGCAATGTTTTGGAAGCTTTCGTCTGTGAAATGCCGGTTCTTCGAACCTCTGGAGGAGGAACCCGCCGCTGCTGGTGTGGCCATAGCTCTTCGGGATTGGTCCATTTCGTTCCGGGTACCGCATGACATCATGCGGTACCCGGAAGAATCAAATGGGCAGTGACGTATCTCCAACGAGGCGTTTTGGGGAGGTATTTTCTGTGTTAGAGTTTTACTCGCTACAGGGTGTACTTTGAGGGTTTTGACTCTGCACACCGTTTACATGCATAAAAACCTTCATAACACACAAGGGGACGGGTAATAACCGGAAAGCATGACATGGGAGCTTTAAATAAAAGTGTTGGTTCATTAGGAAAGTTATTATCTCCCAAAGTATATACATTTAGACAATCAAACATTCAGTTCAGGAAAGCATAAGAGTTTACCACCTCTTTGCCCTCTGTTCTTTGTTTGGCCTGCTGACCTGACCTGACCTGCGCTGTACAAACTACAGATCCATCTCTAGGCTCAGCAGCCCTGTCCCCCATGAGGCTGAACCTGAACCAGCTGTTCTCCCAACTGAAGGAGGTGAGCAGCATTGTGTTGAATGACATGCCACTTAACATATCTGAAGGGAGACTGGAATACAACATATATATATATCAAAACTAAAACCAAAATCCCTGGCAGCACCCCTGCTTAGGATCACACTTTATCAATCCTTTTGATCGTTCAATCCGCACTTTAATCCAAGCATTACGTCGTAACAAACATTTCTCTCTGCTCCATTCCGTTTCCTTTTATCTTGGTAGGCATCCAACACATATCCATATCCCGATCAGCTTTAATATCTTCCATCTGGCTTAAAAGTTCATCTCATCCATTGTATTAGTCCATTTACTCACTGTTCTTGTTGTCTTTTGTTTACTCGTGGCCCTCCGCATGGCTCAACAGCTGATCGTTGCGCAATCCATACTCTCTGTTCGCGGAGTCTCCTTCTTCCATTCACAAATATCCAAGCCGGGATTCCAGTCAGCGATGCGTCTTTATCATCAGTTACTCCAGCGGTCCGGAGTCTCTGACTATGTCGTGGCCATTCTTGTAGGATATTTAAAACGGTGCCACATTAACAGGGATCCGCTTCTTGACTCACACGTTAAAAACAGGCCTAATAAAACTCTGTAGGCGTTGGAGTATTGCTCAGATTAGTTATTATTATTACATATGTATTGCTCAGATGAGTTATTATTACATAGAGTATTGCTCAGATTAGTTATTATTATTACATATGTATTGCTCAGATGACTTATTATTACATAGAGTATTGCTCAGATGAGTTATTATTATTAGATAGATTATTACTCAGATTACTTATTATTACATAGAGTATTGCTCAGATTATTTATTATTACATAGAGTATTGCTCAGATTAATTATTATTACATAGAGTTTTGCCTAGATTATTTATTATTACATAGAGTATTGCTCAGATTATTTATTATTACATAGAGTATTGCTCAGATTAATGATTATTATTACATAGAGTATTACTCAGATTACTTATTATTACATAGAGCATTACTCAGATTAGTTATTATTATTACATAGAGTATCGCTCAGATTAATTATTATTAAATAGAGTATTGCTCAGATTAGTTATTATTATTACATAGAGTATTGCTCAGATTAGTTATTATTATTACATAGAGTATTGCTCAGATTATTTATTATTACATAGAGTATTGCTCAGATTAATTATTATTATTACATAGAGTATTGCTCAGATTATTTATTATTAAATAGAGTATTGCTCAGATTAATTATTATTACATAGAGTATTGCTCAGATTAATTATTATTATTACATAGAGTATTGCTCAGATTAGTTATTATTATTACATAGAGTATCTCAGATTAATTATTATTACATAGAGTATTGCTCAGATTAATTATTATTACATAGAGTATTGCTCAGATTAGTTATTATTACATAGAGTATTGCTCAGATTATTATTATTACATAGAGTATTGCTCAGATTAATTATTATTACATAGAGTATTGCTCAGATTATTTATTATTATTACATAGAGTATTGCTCAGATTAATTATTATTACATAGAGTATTGCTCAGATTATTTATTATTACATAGAGTATTGCTCAGATTATTTATTATTACATAGAGTATTGCTCAGATTATTATTATTATTACATAGAGTATTGCTCAGATTACTTATTATTACATAGAGTATTGCTCAGATTATTATTATATTACATAGAGTATTGCTCAGATTAATTATTATTACATAGAGTATTGCTCAGATTAGTTATTATTACATAGAGTATTGCTCAGATTAATTATTATTACATAGAGTATTGCTCAGATTAATTATTATTACATAGAGTATTGCTCAGATTATTATTATTATTACATAGAGTATTGCTCAGATTAATTATTATTAAATAGAGTATTGCTCAGATTAGTTATTATTACATAGAGTATTGCTCAGATTAATTATTATTATTACATAGAGTATTGCTCAGATTAATTATTATTATTACATAGAGTATTGCTCAGATTAATTATTATTATTACATAGAGTATTGCTCAGATTAATTATTATTACATAGAGTATTACTCAGATTAGTTATTATTACATAGAGTATTGCTCAGATTATTTATTATTACATAGAGTATTGCTCAGATTAGTTATTATTACATAGAGTATTGCTCAGATTAATTATATTATTACATAGAGTATTGCTCAGATTAATTATTATTACATAGAGTATTGCTCAGATTAATTATTATTATTACATAGAGTATTGCTCAGATTAATTATTATTAATAGAGTATTGCTCAGATTATTATTATACATAGAGTATTGCTCAGATTAATTATTATTATTACATAGAGTATTGCTCAGATTATTATTATTACATAGAGTATTACTCAGATTAGTTATTATTATTACATAGAGTATTGCTCAGATTATTTATTATTACATAGAGTATTGCTCAGATTAGTATTATTATTACATAGAGTATTGCTCAGATTATTATTATTACATAGAGTATTGCTCAGATTAGTTATTATTACATAGAGTATTGCTCAGATTAGTTATTATTACATAGAGTATTGCTCAGTTAATTATTATTATTACATGAGTATTGCTCAGATTAATTATTACATAGAGTATTGCTCAGATTAATTATTATTATTACATAGAGTATTGCTCAGATTAGTTATTATTACATAGAGTATTGCTCAGATTAATTATTTATTACATAGAGTATTGCTCAGATTAATTTATTACATAGAGTATTGCTCAGATTAGTTATTATTACATAGAGTATTGCTCAGATTAGTTATTATTATTACATAGTATTGCTCAGATTAGTTATTATTACATAGAGTATTGCTCAGATTAGTTATTATTACATAGAGTATTGCTCAGATTATTATTATTATTACATAGAGTATTGCTCAGATTAATTATTATTATTACATAGAGTATTGCTCAGATTAATTATTATTACATAGAGTATTGCTCAGATTAATTTATTATTACATAGAGTATTGCTCAGATTATTATTATTACATAGAGTATTGCTCAGATTATTATTATTACATAGAGTATTGCTCAGATTATTATTATTATTACATAGAGTATTGCTCAGATTAATTATTATTAATAGAGTATTGCTCAGATTAGTTATTATTACATAGAGTATTGCTCAGATTAGTTATTATTACATAGAGTATTGCTCAGATTAATTATTATTACATAGAGTATTGCTCAGATTAATTATTATTACATAGAGTATTGCTCAGATTTGTTATTATTACATAGAGTATTGCTCAGATTATTATTATTACATAGAGTATTGCTCAGATTAATTATTATTACATAGAGTATTGCTCAGATTTGTTATTATTACATAGAGTATTGCTCAGATTTGTTATTATTACATAGAGTATTGCTCAGATTAATTATTATTACATAGAGTATTGCTCAGATTAATTATTATTACATAGAGTATTGCTCAGATTACTTATTATTACATAGAGTATTACTCAGATTAGTTATTATTATTACATAGAGTATTGCTCAGATTACTTATTATTACATAGAGTATTGCTCAGATTAGTTATTATTATTACATAGAGTATTGCTCAGATTATTATTATTACATAGAGTATTGCTCAGATTAATTATTATTACATAGAGTATTGCTCAGATTAATTATTATTATTACATAGAGTATTGCTCAGATTAGTTATTATTACATAGAGTATTGCTCAGATTATTATTATTACATAGTATTGCTCAGATTATTTATTATTACATAGAGTATTGCTCAGATTAATTATTATTACATAGAGTATTGCTCAGATTAATTATTATTACATAGAGTATTGCTCAGATTTTACTTTACTCGTCGTATTTTATATTTGATTATTTCGACAGTTTTCCTAAAATGTTGGAATTGTCTCAAATGTCTTTATCTCCATGATATTGTTCTCCTCCTCTCTCAGCAGAAATCTCTTACAGAAACCAAAGCGTCCACATTCCTTCCTCTCTATATGCTGAAGCTTTCTACACACACACCGTTCACACACTCATTTATCAACAAGTTATTGCAAAAATGTGCAGAAAAAAACATCTTTGAATTCAAACATAGCACAAACACAAATTATAAAGAAACCCAATTATAAATAAATCAACAGAAACTAAAGTGTGACTCCCAACCTGAACATGACTTCTGGTATATTAACTTTAATAAATAACAATGTAACATATGAAACATACAGGTCAATATCACCTTGCTATTGGTAGCTGAACTGTCAACACCCCAAAACATATCCTTAGATAGAAATACTCATTTTGAGTTATTTAGACACAATTAACACTTATAGTTTCATGTCTTGTTACATAAGAATAGATCATATCTGTTAAGTGTTATTATGGGAGAATTACTATTCTTGTGGTACTGCTGCCTTATTAGGCCCATATTGAGCATATTAAGACTCATGTACAACAACTTCCTTACTTACAATCAATAAGCACTAATGAGAGGGTTATTGAGGAAAAACTCTCAACTAATGGCTTATTACTTGTAGAATATGGTCATGTAGAATAAGGCATTAATAAGTGTTTTATAATGACTGACCCTTAGATGCATAAGTGGGTCTTTTTTGACCCGGTGAGGTGGTTTTCTTGAAGTATCTTTGTAATTAAAAATTGTTATAATTTCATATTCCAGCTATTCCTCAAAAAAACATGTTTTGGATATCATGCCATTCAAATTTTAAATTTACATTTTAAGAAATTGTAGTTTTTGTATTGCTACCCCAAGCTTCCATAAGTGGGTCAAAAATGACCCGCATGCATTTCCTATGGGATCCTATGGGAACCTTTGATTCTTATCACCTGTTGCTGTCAGGAAGACATTCACTGTAGACCACACAGACGACATCACACGTGACACCTCTCAGGAAGATTATTTTACACAGCAAGATCTGAAACCTGTCAGTATAATCATAATAATAATAATAATAATACATTATATTTTTATAGGGCTTTTCAAGGACTCAAAATCACTTTACAATATAAGGGAAGGTTAGGGTGGGGGTATAGGACTATCAAACTTGATCAACCGGCATGGATTGATGCGGGGTGGGCTATGAGTAGACAAGAGTGGAAAATAACTCTCGCTTTCATGGTCATCAGATCGTGAGACCGTGTCATTCGTGTAGAGACCGTGTCATTCGTGTTGAGACCGTGTCACTGTTGGTCTGTCCTGTCCTGGTGTCTGTGGTCTACGGAGGCCTACTCCCACCTGTCGAGTACGGCTGTGCTGAGGTGGTTTTCCCCCGGAGAAGTTGCGAAGAGACGGAGCGGCTCCACCGGCTGCTGCCTGCTTTCCACCTGTCTGGTGTCTACGATCTGCGGAGGCCTGCTCCCAACTGTAGAGTACGGCTGTGCTGAGGAGGATTTTTACCCCGGAGACATCGCGGAGAGACGGAGTGGCTCCACGCTTCGGGCTGGGGCCTGCTTCCACGGATGTGTTACACAAACAATTACTGGTTGCCTTGTCACAGACATTCAGTTCGACAAATGTTTGTCTTTCTCACTTGCCTGCTATGATGGTTCTTCAGGACTGCTTCTTGAGCTCTAATCTCACTTTCGCGGAGTTTGCTGGTGACTTTAAAGCAGATGACAATGTATGTGTGTCGGTTAAGAGGAAAAGGTGCTTGTTTTTTTTGCTATTATTACTATCAGGGAATGTACAACTAAACCCTGGACCGCCCAGTAGCAGTAGTAGTCAGATAGCTACTCCTGCTGATTTTATTTCTAGATCTGGGTTGGGATTCATTCACTTAAATGTGCGCAGTCTGTTACCTAAGTTAGATTTTGTCCGCATTTGGGCGAGCTCGACTGATGCTGATATCATTGTCTTATCAGAAACGTGGCTAGATAAATCTATTTTGGCCTCTGACATCTACTTAAATGGTTATAGTGTATATCGTACCGACCGTCCTAAAAAAGGTGGTGGCGTTGCCATTTATGTGAAAAATAAGTTTTGTGTAACCAAGATGGTTTCCAAATCTATTAGTAAACAACTAGAATTTTTAGCCTTAAATATTGAAGTAGCAAAGGGTCAACAGCTCATGGTGGTGGGCTGCTACAGACCCCCCTCAGCTGTCAAGGACTCTTTATCTTCATTGGCAAAACTTTTATCTCAACTTGACTACAAGGAAATAGTGCTGCTTGGTGATTTTAATTGGGACTGGTTAACTTCTGTGTCAGAGGATTTTAAAAACCTTTGTATCTCTCTGAATGTTACTCAGATTATAGACAGTCCTACTCGCCCTAACATTAAGTCCCCAAATAAATCCTCCTTAATTGATCTCATTTTAACTAATGTTCCCCATAAATACTTATCTGTGGGAGTATTTGCAAATGATTGAGTGATCACTGTGTTGTAGCCACAATTAGGGACACAAAAGTCCAAAAGGTTAAACCTCGCATTATCAGTAAGAGAGACAAAAAACATTTTGTGGAGCAGGGTTTTGTTCATGATCTGTTTGATTTTGATTGGGGTAAAATCGATCTGTGTGCTGATGTAGAAACTGCATGGTCTTATTTTTATCTTGGTTTTATGGAAATTATAGATAGACATGCACCCCTGCGTACATTTAGAGTGAAGGGACGAGACAACCCTTGGTTTTCTGCTGACTTATCTAGTCTCCTACATGAGAGAAACAAGGCCTGGGCAAAGGCTAGGAAATCAGGCTCAGAGGTAGAATGGCTACGCTTTAGGCAGCTAAGAAATAGCTTCACATCACAAATAAAAAGTGCTAAGTCTAAGTATTATCTGTCAGTTACCACAAAGAACCTGAATAATCCTGGAAAATTTTGGAAAGCCATAAAATCGATATCCACCGGTGATATCCGTAATGAGCTACCTCCGTGCATTACCACAGCATCTGGCACTATATCGGACAGGGCCACTATGTTAAATTGTTTAATGAGCATTTTGTGTCCTGTGGCTCTCTGTTTGATTCTGTGACTAACTCTGCTTCTGTGAACACCACAGTCTGTGACTCTGAAAAACGTGTTTTGGAAAACCCTTTTAGTTTTACTCCTTTTACTGTTGATGTTGTTCGTGAAGCTTTAACCAAGTTAGATCCTAAGAAACCGGCCGGCCCGGACAACGTAGAACCTTTCTTTTTAAAGATAGCTGCAGATTTTATTGCTCCACCTCTCACTACTCTTTTTAACCTCTCCCTCAGCACAAACACAATTCCAAAATTGGAAGTCAGCGTATGTCCTGCCTCTACTAAAGGTGGGGAGGCACTTATTAAATAATTATAGGCCCATCTCTAAATTATCAGTTCTGGCTAAGGTTCTTGAACGCCTAGTGAGTGAGCAGGTAAAGGTGTTTTTATGTACAAATGACATCCTGTCTAAACATCAGTCAGGCTTCAGAAAGCAACATAGCACCATCACTGCCACAATGAAAGTGGTGAATGATGTGGCGAGTATTTTAGATAATAAGCAGAGCTGTGCAGCTCTATTTATTGACCTTTCCAAAGCGTTTGATACCGTCGATCATCGCATCTTAAAGCAGAGGCTACTCAGTATTGGCATATCCAGCCATGCAGTGGGGTGGTTTGTGAACTACCTCTCTGAAAGGTCCCAATGTGTTCATTTTGATGGGCTGTCTTCTGAGTGGTTAAACATTACTAATGGTGTTCCTCAAGGTTCTGTTTTAGGTCCACTTTTATTCTCCATCTACATCAATAGTTTAGGTGAAAATGTCGATGGAGCAACCTTACATTTTTATGCGGACGATACCGTTATGTACTGTGCAGTCCCTCCATTAAGGAGGCTGTTGTTGAATTGCAAGCTGCTTTTAACATTATTCAGACTCAGCTCTCTGAACTAAAGCTTCTTTTAAATGTTGATAAAACCAAGGTAATGCTCTTTTCAAAAGCTAAAAAGACACCAGAGCCTGTTTTAGATATTGTAACTACGCAAGGAAAAAACTTGAAGTGGTTGCCTGTTACAAATACCTTGGTATCTGGCTTGATGATTGTCTCACTTTTAAACGTCATGTCAATAACCTGCTTAAAAACTGAGGGTTAGGCTAGGTTTCTTCTACAGGAACAAGTCCTGTTTCTCGCTCGAGGCCAGGAAAAGGCTAGTCTCTGTGACCTTTTTACCTGTGCTGGACTATGGTGATTTGATTTATATGAATGCACCTGCCAATTGCCTGGTCAAGTTAGATGCTGCGTATCACAGTGCACTGAGATTTGTGACAAACTGTAAAGCATTAACCCATCACTGTACCCTGTATGCAAGGGCTGGTCTGCCTTCACTAACTGTACGGAGGCTCAGTCACTGGTACATTTTTATATATAAAGCCATGTTAGGGAAACTTCCATCCTACATCTGCTCCCTGATCTCACGGCGAATTGTAAGTGGCTACTGCCTGAGATCGCATGCTGTGGTTTTATTAAATGTGCCAACTGCTAGGACTGTCTTAGGGAAGATAGCATTTAGATGCGCAGCTCCACTGTCCTGGAATAGTCTGCAATTGAAATGGAAACTGAGCAATCTGGTGCCACTAAATGTTTTTAAAGCTCGGTTGGATGCTACTCAATCGGAAGCTGTTGGTACCTGTTCATGTGGATAGTTATGTAAATTGTAATCCTGTAATGATGCTGTATGATGTCCTTTTGTTGTTCTGTTTATGTTTTTAATGTTTCATGTGGAACCTACTTGAGCAGGTCTCCCTTGAAACGAGATCAATGATCTCAATGGGATACACCTGGATAAATAAAGGTTTGAAATGAAATGAAATGAAAGAGGAGAAGAGATGAG
Organism: Trematomus loennbergii; assembly: GCA_012861695.1. Taxonomy (NCBI): domain Eukaryota; kingdom Metazoa; phylum Chordata; class Actinopteri; order Perciformes; family Nototheniidae; genus Trematomus; species Trematomus loennbergii. Next base: position 37,761 of record JAAOOA010001423.1, read on the forward strand.
TTTTGAAAAGGGACTAGAATACTGTGAGGGTCTCAGAATAGCGGAGATCTTTGCATCAATATGTAAAAAATATGTCTAAAAATTATAAATAGTGAAAAATTAAATATAAAATACTTCTAGTGTGAACCAAAATATATACTAAATATTATACAAGTGATTTTTCTTAACCAAAATGACATAAAAACACATATTATTCTAATACGGATCCTTTTTGACCCACTTATGGAAGAGTGTAGGGTCCAGTCTCTCGTGCATCTAAGGGCTAATAAAGAGCCAATATACTGCTAATATGGATGTTAATTACTAGTTGATGTCTGCAGGTTATTTGTTCTACTTTTGAGTAGTTTAGCAGTGAAGTATAGCATTGAGTGAATGCACTGAGTCCCTGTGTTTACCTGCGCTCCCTGCAGCCACCAGCAGGAGGAGCAGCAGCTCAGGACTCATGGTGCCGGGTCAGAGACAGGACCGGGGACAATCTGCATCAAAACAAGTCATTCAGAATCAGATCAAGATGCATCTCATCGTACATGTTATCACGTCTCTCTCTGAACGCCTGAGTTAAAGTGTAAAAAATCCATTTATTGAACTTTAAAACAAATACAAATAATAATTTGAACAGTATCTTTTTAACTGTTGATTACCCTGAACGTATCATTCAACTGAAAAACCAATACAAAAATAATAAATAAAATGATACATTTAAATAAATAATATCAAAATAATAAATACCAATAAACAAGATCAACAAATATTTTGGAGCACACTTCCCCATGCTACTAAACATATATAAATATGATAAATACAAATAAATGAGACCAAAATGAATTAGATCAAATATGTTGCAGTGCACTGTCACAACCAAGCAAAGCTAAATAATTGTTTTTTTCGATTATGTTGTTTTCGTAATTGTGGCAGGTCAAAATCGTAATTGCGATTAAAATACGATTAATTGCACAGCCCTAGCTCAGAGGTTAACAACCTAGGCGGGACTCTAAGTAAGACTAATGGCGCGTTTCCACTACAGCGCGGAGCACGGTTTAAGAGGGCTGTGACGTCAGCGGCCCGTCTTTGGTTGCGTTTCCACTTGGCCTAGTACCGGCCGGCGGGTCCTAATTCACAGTTTTTCTGGCCTCATAAAATCGTGGGTCTAGGGCCAGAGACAACGAGGCTGAGTCGGGCTGAGTATGCTAAATTAGAGAGAGCATCGCTGGCAAGGGGCTACAACTACAACAAGATGGACATAGTTGACCGTGATTTAATTGTAATACACGTTTCAAAGTGATGCCGAAGTAACAACATACTGATACCGGTTAGTAAAAACCATGAATTAATGCTTTGGCAAGTCTGCAGACAGACGGCAGGCGAAAAACCTTTTAAAATGCGTGTTTTCTGAATGGAATCGGATCCATCAGGCTAAACTAACCTGTAGCTCAGGCATGGGCAAACTAAGGCCCGCGGGCCATATATGGCCCGTTGGGCTTTTGAATCCGGCCCGCCGAATATTGGTACAAAATTGTCCAAATTATAGTAAAGACCGCATTCATTTTGCCTTTTTCCTGCAATACCCGGCATTTCAGTTGATCCCACTAGATGGCGGACTTTAGACACAATTTACCTTTGCTGGAGTCTGGTCTATTCTCTCAACTGGCCCCACTCTGCAACCCGGCAAGATCGAAGAACCAAATACGTCACGCTTACATTGGAGGGGGTCGAGATTAACCTGAGCAATAACAGCTCATGGCTAGTACGGCGAATACACGTTGTAACAAGCAGTAGCGCTGAGAAAGTGACTAGAACGCGACCACCACTTATAAAAAACACTTATATAAAGTCAGGCAACACTACCAGGCTGAGTGTGATTCTGTTTATTTTACTTTACTTTAATGACCATCCGTTCACTGTTATTGACCATTGTGAAGAGGCAGACGTTTTCCTTTTGTTTTATATTATTGCAGCTATCGGATGGAATAAATACATGGGCTACATGTGGCCATCACAAGTAAAATCATAACGAAAACTACGCCGTAAAATATGCGTGTAGAAAACGGCTTGTGCCACAATATGATAGCAACAAGTAGTCAAGATAGTCTGATTAGCTTCGGTTGCTATGCTAACATCACCTGTAGAATGCCAGAGAAACGTTCATAACAGCGTTGTGATGCCAAACAGCTCAATTCAGACTGAAACACATTCACTGATGGGGATGGGGGATATTTATCAGCTGCTTGTGTGACAGTCAGACAATGAAAACTTTACAGCGGCCGCTGCCGCGAGTTAACGGGAGAATAAACTCCGTGCACGAGCAGCACTGCAGCAGGCAGTAATGCCGCTGAACCACATTAATAAACAATGCTCCATGGCACTCTGGAGAATGGTACAAGGTTGGAGAAGTAGTTCTTTAATTTAATCTGGCTTCGTATGATTAAAAACTACCCGACGCAATCCTCTTTTGATGTTGTTGTGAGCGGTGTTGCGGAGAAATCAGCGACGTAAAACGCTGTGTGGGTCATAAGAGGCACGTAAACGGTTACGTCATGACGCAAACGATGACGCAATGACGCAATAATTCACCTTTGAACCCACATCTGTAACAATGAGTGGACCAAAGAAAAGAAAAGTCAACATTGAGTGCCGAGTGTATAATGAGGAGTGGACAGCTAAATATTTTTTCATCGATCTGCTACTGGCCCGGCCCGTCTGTCAAATTTAAAACTCATAGTGGCGCCGAGCCAAAAGGTTTGCCCACCCCTGCTGTAGCTGCTCCGTCCACACTCACAACAGCGTCATACAGACATAAATAAAGCAGCGACTGTATTCGCCATGACATATACAGTCTATGGTTTGTACTTGTTTAACTTTTGTCCAGTTTCTGAACAGATATGAGGAGCTGTGAGCTCTGAGTGTGTGCTAACAGCTAACGGTTGATGTGTTGGGACCATAGACTGTATATATAAAGGTTGGGACATGTTGCGCTCGGGTGCTGACCAATCACGAAGCGTCATTTCTTGACTGGCAGCAAAAACACCAATCACAGCAGTGCTTCTCTGGCTGGCTCTGTCCAATCACAAACAAGAAGTGTTCTCCCTAAAGGAATACCCTTTCCGTCCAATGTGAAATGCTGTTGCGTTTCGTGAAATGCTGTTGTGTTTTCTAAATGCTGTTGCGTTTCGTGAAATGCTGTTGTGTTTTCTAAAATGCTGTGGTGTTTTGTGAAATGCTGTTGTGTTTTCTGAATGCTGTTGCGTTTCGTGAATGCTGTTGCGTTTTGTGAAATGCTGTTGTGTTTTCTGAAATGCTGTGGTGTCTTGCACTTCCGGGCCACCGTAATTAAAGCCAGTGTAACAACCACCCAGCTCCCCCCACCCAAATACTCTTTGACACCCCCTGCTTATGGAATGCCATTTAAGCCAAAATTAAATAAATACATAAATACATAAATACATAAATAATTAAATAAATACATATATATATAAATATGCCTATGAAATACATTCTGAAATAATAAATGAGGCAATAATATGTATACATGTACATTTAAATACACATTTATTTATTTAATGGACTTTTATTTCATAATGACACATTTATTTTTTACACATATTTATTTACACATTATGACTTGTATTTCATAATGACACATTTATTTATTTCAGGGGACTTGTATTTCATAATGACACATTTCCATTTCTTATATGCAAATGAACGGGGCGTGGTTAGCTCACAGATGTCGAGTTGATTTGAGAACCGTTTATACTTTCATACAGTCTGTTAGTGAAACATACAGTCGTCTGAGTTGTTTACACCCCATCTCCAACGCAGCGTAGAGAGCTGTGGTAAACTTGTTATCCGCTCAGGTTAAACTGTGATACGACTTCTGTGCTATCATCACGATCATGTTTAATATTAAAGACTACACACATTGATCCCATTACGTGCCCCCTGCCTCACGTGCTGTCATTCCCCCAGCTTGTTGTTGGACAGGAATTTGGCTTCAACACAATCAAGGTATATGCTGCTGCATATCATCTTGTCATGTGGGTTTCGGGTCGGGACGTGTTTAGTCACCCCCTGACGAAACGTTTTATGCGAGGAGTACGGAGACTCAGACCTGTGTCACGCGCACTGGCGCCTCAGTGGGATTTGGCTTTGGTGTTACGCGCCTAAGCAAGCCCCATTTGAACCTTTAGATCAGGTTCCCCTTAAACTGTTATCAGCCAAAGTAGTACTACTTTTGGCTCTAACATCTGCAAAAAGGTGAGTATTTGTCTGCTCTCTCTGTGGCTCCGTCATGCCTCCGGATCCAAGGAGATGGCAGTTCAGCTGTTTTACGCAACACAGTCTCACGGCATTTCGTGTTATAGTCACAAAATTAATCTATTGATTCGTGTTCACCAACACGATTTCGCCGATTTTAAAAGCAATGTAAATAATAGCAAATTAGAAGGAAAAAAGACATTTAAAAAAATACAGATTTAAGTATTCTGACACGAACGATTTTAGAAGCAATGTATTTATATTGGTAGTATGTTTCGTGCCTGCACCAATATAATAAATTAGAAGAAAAAAAGATGACATAAAATACGATGTCAGTATTCTGAGGCTCTGAGACATTTCTTTTCCCACTGACGGCAAAAAAACTCAGACATAATACAATTTAAAATAAAAGGATAGGGTTAGGCTTAGGGTAAGAGATTGAGTAAGAACATGTTTTTTATGAACCACACAGCTTCTGGTCTTCCAAGACCCGACCGGACAAAAGACGTGTTGCAGGCACGAAGCATACTACCAATAGAAATACATTGCATTTAAAATCGTTCTGTGTGACACGAAAAAAAGGTGAAATCGTGTTGGTGAACACGAATCAATAGATTAAATTAATTTCGTGACTAATAACCGAAATGCCGGCTTTTTATGCCAAAGGTCATCACAAGCTCTTTTAGGTCAAGAGTGATCACCCTGGATGGCTTCTTTCCCCCTCCTCACAGGTCGGAGGAAGAAGCCACATCTCATCTCCTCTGTCCTGCTACACTGTAAGACCGAACATTACAAGCTTCTGAAAGAAAATGGGTTGTTTTAACTCAAACATTTAAAAAGTGAATTCACCGCTAATGTTTTGATGACTATGAACTAATTTTTAATATTGTGTATACAGTGTTCAACCACTTTGGGTCATATTGGTGATTGTACTCAAACATTTTTACTGAATCTGTCTGACGCTGGTCTGACGTCATCACGTATGTGCTCCGCCCCCGACGTGCCTAGACTTCTCCACCCATGCCTTCACCAGAGTCAGCCATTAGCTCCTCGTCTCGGTTGAAATCGCTCATACTTTTAAGAATACTTTCCCCACCTTGCTGATTGCACTCACTGCCGGAATCTTGATCCTTTGTTTTGGCCGCACTACTCTGGTGAGTTACGTCTTGCCTTTGCACAGTATTTAAATTATGTTTTATTATTTCTGCATCTAATGCACTTTGTGTCGCATGGTGTGTTAGTTTGATTTGAGCTTTGTTAGCTAGCCTACATTAATATCTGCCTCACTTGAAAATGATTTAACTTATGTGTAAGACAGTATTTTTATATGTTTTAAGTTATATCTCAAAGTGGAACGTTTGTTGCAAAAGTTCTCCGGAAATTCGAACCTAAAATGGCGGCAGTCGGCGCATTTTTTTTCTTCTTTTTTTTTACCACATGTCTGGGCATGTTTTATTAACTTGGAGGCATAGAGGATTTAAGTTCATTTGATCCACTACAATGTACCATAACCGTGCATTCTGCATGTTTGTAAAGCAAGCTAACTTGAAACACTAGACTATTCATTTTACAAGGTAATTTGTACCCCCCAGCGTTTTCAAATACATGTAACTTAGCAAAGGTAATGATCGCACAGTGATGATACTAATACTTCTAGAATTGTGGAGTCTCAGCTTTAATCTGATATCTTGTATGTGCAGTTACGATAAGTATAAAGTATTTCTACCGTGAGTTAGGCATTTTTCGCTCAGGGCTAATTTAGACGCTTCTTGTGAGACTGTGTGTTTTGTTTCGGTAAAAATGGTTCGTATCGTCAGTTAGGGGAGTTTCGTTAAGTGGGTATGACACATAATAGTTTTTAAATGTTAAGAAGCCCTGAGACAAAGTTCGTGACAAAAGCCCTGGTACCGGGTAGGGATGCCAGCGATTTTTCGAATATTCGTTAGTCTCCATAATCGAAATTATTTTTAAAATTCAATTTTATTTATATATTTTTTTTATTATTATTTTATGTTTTTCTTTTTTTTCCTGGCTTAGTTCAACCAAAATATAGACTAATGCTAATAATAGTATAGTATTAATAATTGTAATGGCCATTGGCAGAGATGGAGTACTCGAGTCGGACTCGAGTGCCGATTTTCGGGACTCGTGACTCGACTCGGACTCGCGCACTGATTGAGGCGACTCGGACTTGGACTCGTGAATTCTCGCGCACGATGACTTGGACTCGCCTCGGACTCGTGAATTATCGCGTACGCTGACTTGGACTCGGACTCGGACTCGATTTTTTCCCCCCACGATGACTCGGACTCGACTTGTACATTGACGCTCCGACTTGGACTTGGACTTGGACTTGGACTCGGACTCGAGCAAGTTTTTATGGAGTCTGATCTATCCTGGCGTGTGCACCGCTGCGAGGCGAGTTTCACGTACTGGGCCCCGCTATTCCAGTCTAAAGATGTCTAGAGACACACCCGCATCCCGCTGTATGCTTTCACACTTCTGCTTCCAATTGGAAAAGAGCAGCGTAAAATGCTCTATGTGGAAACAATATTGAAGAGAAGGCTCCGTAACACATTACTCTAAACATCGAGTTCAGACATATAGGCTGTCTTGAACACTATCATCAGAGTAACGTGATCTAATCAATAAATAAAGATCCAGCCGATAACACGAAAGCACACGGCTACTTAACATGCAGAATGACGTCATTTTGCATGCTAAGTAGCCATGTGCTTTCTGGGGATCAATCTTTATCTGTAAACCGATTTAACCGGTAAAAGTTCCTTCAAAATAAGAGTCCCGATCTTATTACTATCAAAATAAAAGTGCAAAACGAAACTTTACCATAGGAAAATATTGGCATACAAATATAATCACTTCTCTAAAAGGTAACTCATTTTAAACATAGTTTATTTTATATAATAATATAATTAATATTAGTAATAAGCTTTATACTTGTATAGCACCTATTACAAGAATTGTAGCCAAACTGGCTTCACAGCAGTTCAATAGACAGATTAGTATAACATGACAGGATAAAAGCAATGTAGAGGAGCAGCTACATTTCAACACATATATCCACGAAGATTAATACATGAAGACTTGTGACTCAGACTTGACTTGGACTCTTCTTAGGTGACTCGGACTTGAACTCAGACTCGAACACAGGTAATGATGACTCGGACTCGACTCGGACACTCCTTGGGTGACTCGGACTTGGCTCGGACTCGACTACGACTCTCCCTTGGTGACTCGGACTTGGACTCGGACTCGAAGAGTGGTGACTCGAGAGTGACTTGGACTCGTGAATTGGTGACTTGACTACAACACTGGCCATTGTCACACCACCAGTTTGTTTTACTGTAAACTTGGAGGAAGCCGCAGACTGCTGCAGCCTGCTACACACCGCCCCGCCCCCTTCTCCGTCACACGTGCGATTGATTGATTGGCGATATACAGAACAGTGAGAACAACACAAGATGAACAAAGAAGAGTTCCTCGTGGAACTACTTCGAACTGACAAGTGCAAATGAAGTAAAAATACAAGCTCTGCGAAAATATAATAATAATAATCGATTAATATTCGCCAGGGCTGTCCGATTTTCGAATTTTGATCATGGTCAGTTTCTGGCATCCCTAGTACCGGGGGCTGCCCGGTTTAACAGATTAATAGTCTAGTGTTTCAAGTTAGCTTGCTTTTTACAAACATTCAGAACGCACCGTTCTGTTACAACTAGGGATGTCCCGATCCGATCACGTGATCGGGGATCGGAGCCGATCACGTGATGTTTCACGTGATCGGCGATCGGGAGAAAAAAATCGGGATCGGAATTTTTTTTTTTTTTTTTTTTTTTATAAAATATTTTTATACATTTTATTTAATGTTACAAAACAAAATGACCATGTTCACGTCTTAAAGTCATCCTGAGGCCTTAGTTTTGGGTTAAAATTACACAACATCATGTATGTGTTGCTTCTTTTGGGCTTGTTTTCATAGACCTGGTTGCTTATTTCTCTAAATCTGGCAACAGAGTGGGCAGGGCGCAGTGTCTAATAGTAGCAGTAAGCTAACAAGAGGCTACGTTCAGCTGGTGACTCGGGAGTCGGGGACAGAGAAAATGTCAGGAGTTTGGAAGTATTATAAAATTGAAAGCGAAGGCAGTGTAACAGCCAGATGCAATGTTTGCAAGGCGGAGGTTCCGCGTGGTGGAAAGAACAGAGCTCAACATGACCAATCTAATACAAACACCACCAACAACAACACGACGAGTACACAGCGGCCACTCAGGTAACGGCACTGAAACAACCGACACTTTCAGAGACTTTTAAAAGGAAAGAGAAACTACCCCAGAACAGCCAAGATAGCTGAATTCATCGCGTTGGATGACCAGCCGTTATCTGTTACCTTTTTTTTCCTCTTAATGCATTGCATAAAGATCGGATCGGGGAAAATCGTATCGGCAGATTGTCAAAATCAAATGATCGGAATCGGATCGGAGCAAAAAAAGGTGATCGGGACATCCCTAGTTACAACGTTAGTGGATAAAATGAACGTAAATCCTCTATGCCTCTAAGTTAATAAAACATGCACAGACATGCATGCGGTAACAAAAAAGTAGAAAAGCGCGCCTCCTGCTGCCATTTTAGGTTTGAAAATAGTGTTTCTCAGATCATTTGTGAAAACTTTGCAACCAGCTAACCTTCAATGTTTTTTCTCTTTAGGAAACTGAAGCAACTGGCAGAGATATGGCTTCTTCAATCTGACTCTAACATCCAAAGACCAAAGAGGGCAGAGGTGAATTTCTTGCCGTAATTTCCCACTGGGTGAAGATGGTACAAGCCTTGAGCGATTGAGACTCCAAATCGTAGATGAAGTTACGAGGAGTGATAAAACCTTCCCTTGATTGAAAGTTAATGCAGACTACCTTTGCCCTGCGGCGCCATGAGATCATCAATGATGAGCTACCTGTTGGAGACATCCTGGAACGCTGGCCTGCCTTGAAAATGGAGTCGCAGGTGAAAATATTGTATTTATTACCACTATATAATTATTTTGTGTGCCTTTGTCACTGATAACTTTGACATGTTTACTCAGATTTAGCATGTTATGTTTCTGTTTATCTCTGCTGCCTTCAGTCCACATCTACATTGTACTGTGAATTAAATAGTCATTTTATTTTGGCAGATTTGTGCAGAGTGTCACAGGATAACAAACCTCAACCTGAAGAACCACTTCTATGCGGAGTTGGATAGACATGCCCCCCGTCTTCAGAGCCGTTCAGGAAGAAGGCGGCAAGCAAAGGGAAGGTAGCTGAAGTTCTGAGTCAGCTATTCGTCTCCTATGACCTCCAGTGAGTCGGTTACGCCTCTTGGTGTTTTATTCTCATACTAGAGTGGATTATCTTTGACAAAATGGTCATCTCTTCAGTCATGGAAGAGCCCTTTCTTGTGATATCAATTGTTGTGTGCTATACTGTTTACAAGGGTTCCCGCGGGTCTTAAAAAGTCTTAAATTTGATAATCTGAATTTAAGGCCTTAAAAAGGTCTTAAATATGACCAAAAAAATAAGAAAGGTCTTAAATATGATTTAGAAGGTCTTAAAAATGATGGGATTTGAAAGGTACTTCTGTGTTGCGATCGCGTCTAATGTGTTTTGGGGGAAATGTCCGGGCTGCAAAGTAACCTGTACGGTAAGAGCCTTTCAGTTCCCCCAACAATCTGTATTGAAATAAATCAACATGGAACCAGTAATCACTAACTTTGTTTCCCCCGGCCCCTTATTGGGGAACACCCAGCTAGTAACCTAGCAACCAAGGTTCAGCTAGCGGCAGTCAGAAACTCATGTATCTTCAAATCTACTTACAAATAAATATGGGGAAGTGTAAGTTCAACCGTATTTGGTTGGAAAACATCGATTTAGTGCTTGGTTGAAACCAGTGGAGGGAACGTGTTTGAAGCCCGCTGCACCTTTTGCAAAAGAAATTAGCATTTGTTGTGCTAATGTAGCGTTAGCTAGTGCAGCAGCTCCCGCAACAGCACCGGGGGACCTCCGGGCGACGTCAACCCTAAAAGCGGAGGTGCTGTAGACGCTAAATACCGTAGTTAAACACCAATCATACAACAGCAACGATGAAAGATTGTAGCCAAGGCAGCAGAGCTCTGAATATAGCTCTTGTCACTCTCACACTCACACACACACACACACACACACACACACACACACACACACACACACACACACACCACACACACACACTAGGGCTGCTCGATTATGGCAAAAATCATAATCACGATTATTTTTGTCAATAATTGATATCATGATTATTAAATACGATTATTCATTGACTTTGAAAACATCCATTTATTGAACTTTAAAACAAATAATAATTTGAACAGTATCTTTTTAACTGTTGATTACCCTGAACGTATAATTCAACTGAAAAACCAATACAAAAATAAATGATACATTTAAATAAATAATATCAAAATAATAAATACCAATAAACAAGATCAACAAATATTTTGGAGCGCACTTCCACAAGCTACTAAACATATATAAATATGATAAATACAAATAAATTAGACTAAATTAATTAGATCAAATATGTTGCAGTGCACTGTCACAACCTAGCAAAGCAAAATAATCGTTTTTTTCGATTATGTTGTTTTCGTAATTGTGGAAGGCCAAAATCGTAATTGCGATTAAGTGCACAGCCCTAACACACACACACACACACACACACTTTTTGTCTAACACGCTAACACAGTTCTGGACTGTTATGCTGTTATGTCCAGTCATTGTTCTTATGTTGAACATGAATACATTTACTTTGTAAGTAATTATGGGACGTATTTCTTCTTTCATAGCAATTTTCCTTCATACTTTCTTGCCGTGAAATAGGTCTTAAATTCTATTCAAAGTGGTCTTAAAAAGTCTTAAATTTGAGTTGGCGAAACCTGCAGGAACCCTGTGTTTTAGCATCCAAAGTAAAACAAAGATATGTTCTCACACTCAAGGAGCAAGGTGACGTCCATGTCCGACGTGCTGCTGTCCTCCGTGCTCTGCCTGCATATCTGCATGAAGATGACTCCACGTTTCTGAGGCTGTGGCATGTAAGTCAGCATAATAACTGTTTTGAATGTATGTGACAGGTCATCAACAAATATAGTTTATCTTGTACATTGTTTCAGGAGCTCTATCGCAGGAAGACAATTATTTGAATTTTTATAGAGAAAAAATTATAATAAATGATAGATTTAGTTTGAAAAAGTATGAACTGTCCTGGGGGGTATACTACGAATCTAGTTCAACATATCCTGGATATGTTTTGAGTTATTAAATAAAAATAAAACGCTCTCGCTAAACGGTCCTACGACGCTGGCTATCAACTCGATCGCTCAAGCCAGCCGTGTCCTATCTAGTTAGGTGCGCGTTCACATAAAAGGTGGTATTTGGAGTGATCGACCAATCACAAACATGGACAAGCCGTGTACTGACAGCGCAGCGCGTCATATATTTCCTGAATGAAAAGTCAACTAATATTAGACAAATATGAAGACGTTAAACTTTAAACATCCATGACTTAAACACTTTATCCAGGATCAAAGCCACATAGCTGCACTGCAAGGTGAATACTGCTGGTAAAAGAAAAAGTGTTTGAATGCATTCATTAACAGGTTTATGAAATCACTGCCCCGTCTAAGACACGAGTGGATCTGACTTTAATTACATTTGACTCGAGTGTTTCGTCAACTTAATGTATTGCTTAAAATAATACTTCTGCATACAGTATGTGACACTGTGAGTGTTGCACGGCCAGATACGGCTCAAGAAGCTGACTCAGATAAGGAAATATATGATACATTATGATGTGATATGAATGATAATGGGACACATCGCCGTCTGCACTCACAGTGCCGCGGACTGTACGTAATGTTACTTGATCCGGTTACTTATGTTGTGGCAGATATTTAAGTAAGCTTTCTTAACGCTAATGTTATAATAGTCAGATTGCTCTGAAGATGGGAGGGGATATTCTATTCATTTTCACGTTCACACAGTCGGTGATTTTGTCCGGCCGTCTTTCCTGCAACGGCAGTTTGAACTGTATTTCCTTTCTCCTCCTGTCATATGAATTGATCGCTTTAAACTCCGCACACTGAGCTCTGATTGGTCAGCAGGCAGTGCTTTTATCCTGGAACCTATCCTGCTCCGGAGGCTAGTCGTTCAGAATAAGTTATCTAGCCCGCTAAAAAGTGAACCAGCTTCGTAGGACCGGAAACCCCTGAAGTTAGCTTGCTAAACGAAATCTTGCTTCGTAGTATAGGCCCCTGGTGTCATCAAAGCTTGATTCTGTCACTGAGGTTATATTACTCAAACATTATCTCTTGTGTTGCTCACATCCCATTCAGGTTCTAGTTCCAAGATTTGAATATTGCCATAAGAATTGTAATTATTGTAAGGTACACAATGGATATGTTGAATATAATCTCCCTTTACTTTCACACTACTTTAGGATTTATTTGAAATTAAGCTCTTTAGGTTTCAGTGTAAAAAATGGGCTCACGTGATTTAAAGGGCCCATGTCATGGCCATTTCCACTGATCATAATTCCATTGTTGAGGTCTACTAGAATAGATTTATATTGTGCAATGTTCCAAACTCACATTGGTTTCTCAACAGCATCTCTGTAAACTACGTGTGTTCACTGAATTTCACTCTCTGCCTTTAACGGCTCGTTGTAGCTCCAATAGCTCCAGCCCCCACCCTCCCTGTGAGCACAGTGTGCTCTGATTGGTCGGGACGTTGTGAATCGCGCTGAGCTCCGTGGAGGTGTTGTTTCCTTGTTAGCGATACACAGCCAAACTCATCCTGAGCACACACAAAGTCACAGCCGAAGTAAAAACAATAAGTGTGGCTTGATATTGAGTAAGAAAAAGGTTGATAAACGCTGTGAGAATGGGTCTGCGAGAGAATGGGTCTGCAGAGAGAAGGGTCTGCAGAGAGAATGGGTCTGCAGAGAGAATGGGTCTGCAGAGAGAATGGGTCTGCGAGAGAATGGGTCTGCAGGAGAACGGGTCTGCAGGAGAATGGGTCTGCGAGAGAATGGGTCTGCAGTGAGAATGGGTCTGCAGTGAGAATGGGTCTGCAGAGAGAACGGGTCTGCAGTGAGAATGGGTCTGCAGAGAGAATGGGTCTGCAGAGAGAATGGGTCTGCAGAGAGAACGGGTCTGCAGTGAGAATGGGTCTGCAGAGAGAATGGGTCTGCAGTGAGAATGGGTCTGCAGAGAGAATGGGTCTGCAGAGATGGGTCTGCAGTGAGAATGGGTCTGCAGAGAGAATGGGTCTGCAGTGAGAATGGGTCTGCAGAGAGAATGGGTCTGCAGAGAGAATGGGTCTGCAGAGAGAATGGGTCTGCAGAGAGAACGGGTCTGCAGAGAGAACGGGTCTGCAGAGAGAACGGGTCTGCAGAGAGAACGGGTCTGCAGAGAGAACGGGTCTGCAGAGGAACGGGTCTGCAGAGAGAATTTCGCCGCGATCCCAACTGTCTGTTATCAGCCTGCAGCCAGGGAGGAGAAATCAGCTGAGCTGCCTGCTCCCTGCACACAGATGTGTGTGTGAGGAAGTCTGTGGATTGGTCAATTTGGACCAATCAGCGGGGGCTTAACGTAACGGCTCCGCGGACATCACGTAACGGCTCCACTGATTGGTCCATTTCGTTCCGGGTACGGCTTGACATCATGCCGTACCCGGAACGAAATGGAAGAATCAAATGGACAATGACGTATCTCCAACGAGGCGTTTTGGGGAGGTATTTTCTGTGTTAGAGTTTTACTCGCTGCAGGGTGTACTTTGAGGGTTTTGACTCTGCACACCCGTTACATGCATACAAACCTTCATAACACACAAGGGGACGGGTAATAACCGGAAAAGCATGACATGGGCCCTTTAAGAAAATATACAATTAAGAGAGGGCTTTCTTTCCTGCAGCATCAGTGTTCAATACAAAAGAATCTCTAGTGTTCCCCATATGTGTAGTAGGGAGAGATTATACTGTAAATATATATTCAGGTTGCCAGTTTAGGTACAACTAGCTAATAGTAACACAGTCTAATACAGTGATACAATAAATCCTACCCTTATGAAGGTTATACATGTTTTTTTTGTAGAAAGCATTTATGTCAACTGATTGGTTATTTTGGAGGCTGAAGTTTCTGGTGCTGTAACATTATGTTGTGCAATGCTAATAGTGTTTCCTTAACCCTTTAACTGCCAGCGCCACCATTGGTAGAGCACATTTTGTGTCTTGATATCTTGTTAAAAGAAAAAAGGTGAACTCCATCTAATTCAGCCAGCTCTACCATCTGGTTGACGTGTTATGCACAAAACAACCTCTAGATGTCACTGTGGTTTGAATAGAAAGCCCTTCAGCTAGCTTCCACTGAGAAAGTTGGCAATGCTAAAAATCACTGCTGAAGAAATCACTCTTTTTGGTCAACTTTTGTAAGGTAACCATATCAACATATTTTAGTGTCAGAGCACTTACTGAACATATTTAGATAACTTGATGCACAAAAAAGTTTTAACAAGGGTGTAATTATTTTTGGAAAATATGCTCAACCAATCGGTGGAATTGGCTTTTTATGGTAAACTAGCAATATGACTTTTTCAGAGTTTCAGAGATGTTTTCCAATAAAATATGGTAAATAAATGGCTAGATTCATGGTATAATATTACTGCCTTATGAGTCTCAGAGTGAAAGAGTGATAATAATTTATATAGCACCTTTCATGCATGGCATTCAGCCCAAAGTTGCACACAGATGAGCAAGTTAGGCCAACACAGGATGTAGACATTTGCTGTTAGGCCAGTGGTTTCTTGTTAGGCCAATTCAGCGTATACAGTAAGATGAGCAAGTATTTTATTTATTATGAAAAACACAGCTCGACCAGTTATGAGGTAGAGGCTCATAAAAACAAACTGTGGTCAGTCAAAAAAATAAAAATTAACACATTATGCACAAACATTAGGTTATTTGATGTATATGTCACTGATGTATTTTTCAGAAAACAGATTCTGAGATAGCCAAGGCAATTTGGGGTAATGGGTAACGTTTATCTGTTCTTGTCATCAGGTGGAGCAGTCTGATGATCCAGACATAGAGGACATCGCGGTCGGACTTCTCATGATCAGTGCCAGGTCAACAGATACCACGCTCTTCTGCCCAGAGAGGATCGCTGTTGTCATTGAGGGTAACAGAGTTATCGAACTCCCCACACTGGCTGACGCATTCATCCTGCTTTTTGCACTGACCGCTGCCCTGCATCTGAGCTATCCAAAAGACTCGGAGCAGGTGAGGACGCTGATGAGGACCTGCCCGTATTCGTTACCAACATTGGTAACCCAGGCGGCCGTGTCGAAAGCGATACCGGCGAGCTTCTTCGTCACCTGGACACACAGAGAGAGAGAGAGAGAGATTTCAAATGTGAGTGCATAAACACACGGCGGCTGTAGAAAACAAAATGAAATTGTGACAAACTACTGACCTTCTTGGTGGAATCCATCTTAAGGATGGATCCGAAGGTGGACTTGATCCTGGCTTTGTACTCATCCAGCCGCGTCATTATGTCATAGCCGTAGACTGTCAGCAGCCAGATGGGTGAGGGCAGAGTGGGCATTGGGGCGGTGGGGGAAACTGCCCCCTCACGCTGCACAAGGCCAGGAACTGCTCGCACACGCCGAGGTACTGGATCGCTCTCCGCATCCAGGCGCCTGAGTGCTGCTCCCGCAGGGTGTTGCACAGCTGAGTGGCACTGTTGCCCAGAGTGCGGGACTTCAGCTGTGTAACCACCCTATGGTCACAGGACAGCCTGCAGAAACACAAAACAAGCATTATATACAGCTCCGGCATCACATTCATTGCATTTATTTATATATACGGTATGTTGTCAATTCCTCTCACTTGTACGTAAGTACTGCTGGGAACTGGCAGCTGTAGGTGGGGGCCAGCTGCCTGATGATGCCCTGTGACCACCCGCCGACCTTCTTCTTGCATCGACTGCACTCCAGGTACTCAGTGGCCATGAGATACCAGCCGTCGATGTCCAGGACCCTCTGGATGGTCCTGTACAGCCCAGCCTTCACCATGGACCCGGTGCATGAAGGCTGGGGGCATGTCAGCTGCAGACGCCAGAGTGGCATCCAAAGAAACAGCCGACATGCAAAGAAATATATATATACATACATACATACATACATATAGATATTACAACATACCGGATTTTTTTGGGGTCCACAGAGTTGTACAGGCCGTCCAGGGTCTCAAATTTAAAGTCCCCGAAGCCAACAAGGGCCTGTCCCTCCTGACCAGGCAGGAACCTGACTGCCTCCAGAAAGTCAGGGTACGCTGAGGAGTAGCGGGTGAAGGCGTCCTGTAAATTCACAAATAAGGTTAAAACTGTTGTCACTCTTTTAATGGTATTGTGAATCAGACTGAAGGACTCCACCTTGTTGACCATCAGCGGAGACTGAGACCCTGTCCTCTCTCGCTCCTTCTGGTGGGAGGCGACCAGATTAACGGCGTAGCCCACGTGGTTCTCCAGGAGCCAGTGGAAGATCTTTCCCTGGTACTGGCCGAACTGGACCTTCCACCGGCTCAGGACGAGGGTGGCGTTGTCGGTGGAGCCACCCTCGGAGGAGACTTGGGCCCAGGCCTCCGCGTCCACCTCCTCTGGCTTCTTTGCCCTGTACGGGGCTTGGCCGGCTGCTCGCCGGGGGGCGAGGGCGCTGGCTTCGGCCGTGGCCTTCAAGAAGAGGGTCCCATTAGGTGCCCTTCTAAATTCTGGGTTTTCCATCTACACAGAGTTGGACTCAGTTAGACCACTACCACAAATACAATGAAGTACTTTACTGTTGGACTCAGTGCTAGTTGGACTTCTACCACAAGTAGGCTACTATGAAGTCATTTGACTGTGTACTTTTTCAGTTATTCTCTGTCAAACTCCTGTGGCAGAAAATCCTTTTATCTCATCTGAGCTCCATTACACACACACAGGAGCGGGACATCCTCCTCAACCTGTCCGCCATAAATGCCTCAGAGGACGGATACCTGAGCCGTAGCGTCCAGCTAGCTAACGGTAAACACACACAGCAGTTCATCAGCGGTTCACAAAGTACCGTACAAACACCACGGTTAACTCAGTATGACTAATCTCGGACATGTCCCTTTTGAGTCTTTTCATCTCCTCCCACCATTCCTCCACAGTTTTCCCACCGGCAGCCGCGCAGTGAGACACACCTGCAATGCGAGTGTGGCCAGTGTCGATCCTCTTGGCCTGGCCACACTTGCTGCAGGTGTACTGACCTCTCTGCTGGGGGGCTTTCCTCCCGGGCGACGGCCCACCCCTTGCAGCATCAGCCTCCGCCGCCTTGCTCTTCCTGTAGGCCGTTGTCCTGGGCACACGAAGAGGAGGAGGCTGAGCAGCAGGGCCAGCCGGGACCAGTGTCTGAAGAGGAGGAGGGGGGATGTGGCCAGATGAGGCAGGCAGACCCACCCCTGAAGGTCCCGGCACCTCCGGGATGTTGTAATTGAAGGGCTGTCCTTGTCCCACCTGTACAAAGGACAGCCCTTTTGCTGGCGGGAGAGGCTGGACAGCCACAGCTACTGCAGGGACGACGCCAGTTCCCTGCAGTAGCACAGACACCCCCCTCTCTTTCTGGCGCCGAGAGAACCTGAAAGACAAACCCAGGCAGATTTTGTTACGGAAAGAGAAACCCCAGTACGGATTAGAAAACCACCAACAAAGCTGCAGGTTAAACTCACCACTGGGACAGGGTCCTCGGGTTGAGCTCAAAGAGCTGTATTTGGGTCTGAGCCATCAACCTCGGGCTGGCCAGCACTGCCTCTCTAACGGCCACGTAGTCCGTGAGGATGAGGGACCACCGAGTCCTCGTGAGACGGCAGAGCTGGCTGCAAATGGCCTCTCCCAGGTCTTTGGTCCTGTCCGGCTGTAAAATCTCTATGGGACGTAGTTGGAGATACTCTCGCTGAGCTTCTGAACATAGAGATACTCTTAACTCCAGCTACATGCTTGCTGGGATCCCCGCTCAATGGCATAACATCAACATTTGCAAGTAAACTTATAGCCCTAGCATGCCTTTCAACTAAACGCCTCGTTCTTATGAACTGGAAAGTCAGAAAGCCCAACTGCTTCAATTTCAATAGATGGCTGGAGGACTTCCTAAACATCTGAAGTATGGGAGAAGCTGCTTTCTCCCTGTTATATTTGGTTAAGCCAGACAACAGGCTTTGGGATAAGATAAGGGCTTTCCTGGACTCAAACCATCTCGGCTGCCAACAATAAATATAATAATATTAATTAATAATATTAATAAATAAAGAGAAATAAAGAGAAATAAGCTATGAAGAAACAGTAACGGTAATAATAATGAAAGAAGCTAAATTAAATGGGAAATGGATGAATAGGTGAATTAATCATAAAAGGAAGAGGTGTGTGTATATGTGCATATGTGTGCATATATGTATTTATTTATTTGACTATTTATCTATTTATTTACCTATTAAACAATGAAGTATACCTATATTATGAAGCAAATCATGTATAAATACAAGGCCATATGCATACATCAAATGTAACTGACACTGTAATCCCCCTACCCCCCACCCTTCATGTTATGTCCTGTCCTACTTGTAATGTGTGTGAGCCATGTCCTTGTCCGTGTGCTTTTGTCTTTTGAAAATGTTTTATAAAATATAAATGTTAAAAAAAGATTGTGGAGTATCTCCAAAGTAGAATTCATGTTGAGCGTGTCATAGGATGTGTAAGGCAGCGATATACCATTTTGGGAGGACCAATTCCTATAGATGTTTTACTTTCTAAAGATGTAGATTATATTGATGGATAAAATAGCTGAAGTGTGCTGTGACCTTAATCATTTGTGTGATACTGTAATACCCGTTGATTAAACCTTTACATTCTGTTACACCCCAATCAATATCAGATTTAAAAATATGACATGTTTGTATTATAATTATTATTGCATTATTGTCAATGTTGTACTTGGTAAATTAAATGTCTTGATAATCAGAGCAGTGATTTGGGTTTGGTTGTGTAGGGGATTTGTTTGAAAGTATTTAAGCTGTTTTCAGGCATGGAAGATGAATATGTTTTTCTCTCAAGTTTTCTATTGTCAGATTGGACACATCCCAAATCGCTTGACGGGTTCAGACCTGCACTGCACACTGTAATAGTACTGGTAGAATATTTAAAGGGGACCTATCATGCAAAATGCACTTTTGTACGTCTTTTATACATGAATATGTGTCCCCGGTGTTCCAGGGAACTCACCAAGTGTCAGAAAACACAACCCTCTCTATTTTCCTCCATACCCAAATCTCTAAAAAAGGGGCTGCAACGGATCTGATAAAAACTGATCCAGATTTGAACACTGTCCTGACGTCAGGACGGTGGCGCTACGGCTATTGGGCCAACTCCACCAATCAGGAGGAGACAGCCACGGCCATTGCCGTTCGAAAGCGCTGGAGACGCTGTAGTACATATGCCAGGCCTGTAGGTGGTGCTGTTCTCACAGAATCAGCCCTTGCTAAAACAGCTAGAAATGGTCAAATTGAGCAAAATGAGGCATGGCTAAAATGCATGATCTGTTTGGTATTTTGAAAAGAAAAAAGTATAAATATGCCTTATATAGGTATGGTCCTACACTATATTATTCAAATATAGCATGATAGGTCCACTTTAAGCTTGGGTAAATTCATTTTTGAAAAAACCAATTGAAAGGGCAAAGTATTATATTTATTACAGGTTTCCAAGTTACCCGTTGAAAAAGGGTGAACAACAAGTACATGCTCCTTGAACTGTACGCTGCAGAGATCACCTCACATAACAGAGACAGATTCACATTATGTCCATATTACAGTTTTCAATGCTAAAACACTTTTTTTGAAAGCAGGGCTTATTTTCTCCAAACACTAAACACAATTCACAAAACCATACACACAAAGTGCAAAACACCCAAAACTACATGAACACTTACCAAAACCAAACCTTTGCACCAAATGGCACACACTTCATTCATAGCACAAGACATTTTGTAAAACCAACTACACACCATCGTGCTCAAGCACACTCATCTTTTATGGCGTTTGATATAGAGAATTCAGCAAGTAAAGATTGTTCAAGTCTCCAAAACAATATGTGCAGAAACTTTTCAAAAGGTGGAAAGTAGAATTGCAAATTGGGTGCAGAGCTGAACATGTGTTGAGAGTTTTGGAGATTTGAGCTGAGGTTTTGCTCTTTGAGTTTAAATAATGATGCTTTTTGTGTCATTTTAGTGTGCACTACTTTGTTTGATTGTTACACTTACATGTTCTTTATATAGATTTGATGTAAAAGAAACATGTTGAATCAAATAAATAAACACACTGTCATTCAGATCGATTAGTACTTCTGTTTCTTTTGAGAGGGGGCATACTGATGACATTTGTCACAATACCAGCTTCCTTTGGGGGCAACTGTTATACCAACACGTTCAAAATGAAACCAGGTAGTTTCACAATTTGTGTTATCACATCCTATCATGGGAAGCTTTTCCTCTCCACGACAAAGGCACCACTTGGGTATCAGTGGTTGGGTATTGGTTGGCTGAGTCAGAGTGGAACATAGAGCGGGGTCTGGTATCAGGCACAGAGGCCTTTTTGGTGCACTAATGGAGACTGGTGGAGTTGCACTGGAAATTCTGGTGAAGAATTGCCCACTCAACTCGAGGAGAATGACCTTCTGAAAAGATTCATGAGCTTTGGGGTATACCTTCTCCCAAAAGTCAATATCTGGGGTTATGCGTTCAAGATGAATCTTTCCATTCACCCACAGAACAAAGTCAGCATATTCAACATCACATAGAAATAACTGGGTCTGCACTTGATAGAAATAGGCATGGGTCTTCTTCAGCCTGTCCTGTCCATCACGTGATTCCAGGCATGGATGGTCTGACGGTGCAGCAACACAGTAGGGGCATTTCATTTCCAAAACACCTACACCACAGCACTTGCAGGACACAACACCATCTGGAGTAGCACCTAGATATGGAAATGTTGGCGATAACACGAGCCCAGAGTCCTGGCAAATGAAACCGCCATGTCGGTTCATAATTGCAATGTAATCTTCACGTGCTGATTTCTCGTGATGACATCCCCATTCAGTAGCTGCAGTTTTAAATGTTGTGGCTTCCGGGTAACAAATAGCTTTAATCAAGCTAAGCGATGGTTTAGTTGCACTTGTTGAACATGCTGCCTTCATACGAGATGCTGTAATCCGCCCAGCTCTGTATCGATACCAGAGTTTGGACTTGACCTGTGTTTTTGTGGCCTTCTCAATGACATCCGCCTCCGGCTTGGTGATAGCTGCATTGATCCCTTGGCAATGTTCTGTAAGGGCTTTATGGTCCATTTCTAGGCAGTGAACGGCACTCGCTGGGAGTACTTCGACCAGGGGCCGGGGGGGTGGTGCCACAGCTGGAACTCCGGGGACAGGACGGGCCTCCCTTCTTTGTCAGCCACAAACAGAGCCCTGCTGACCCACTCGTGCTGCTCTGCAGGGAGGCTGCTCCTCCAGGCTGCCGGCAGGACCAGCTGCAACACACACACAGGTCACTGAGCTGCAGCTTCACACTACACACTGATACTAGATGTTTACAACAACATTATTACAGACCTGAGGGGGAGGAGCGACGAGTTGAAGAGGAGGTGGTGCCAGAGCTCTCTGCTGCTGGGAGGAGAGAGGAGGAGGAGGAGGAGGAGGAGGAGGAGGAGGAGGTGGAGCAGATGCTGTGCACAGCAGAAAAACACACTTGACATACCAAATAGATTTGATTATACAAAGCTTAATAATGACTCGAAGCACAGACTTACCTGAAGCAGCCTCCACCTGAGCCGCTGCCTCCACCATCAGATGGCCGTCTTCGTCCTCGGAGGAAGCTGCAGACACAATTTAAAAAATGTTCACTCATCACACATCACCTGACTGACAGTAACACTCCACTGACATGATACATACACAGGAGCACTGGCTTTCTCTTCCTCCGCTGTTTGGGGGGAGATGTAGTGGAGGGGGAGACAGCTGAGGAGGTGGCGGCTGCTGATGCAGCTGAGGAGGTGGCGGCTGCTGATGCAGCTGAGGAGGTGGAGGCTGCTGATGCAGCTGAGGAGGTGGAGGCTGCTGATGCAGCTGAGGAGGTGGCGGCTGCTGATGCAGCTGAGGAGGTGGAGCTGCTGATGCAGCTGAGGAGGCGACAGACTGCTTCTCCTTGTCCCTTCTGTGTATGTAGTCCTTCAGCTGCCCCAGTTGGGACCCGGGCCTCCTGACGGGCTGCCTCCTAAGCCACTTCCTGTACCTGACATTGAGATTGAGAGGCAACAGTTAGATTGATATCACATCAAGTGTTTCTACAGCTAGTGATGAAAGTCACACATGGCCTTACATGCTTGGCTCCCTCTCCGCAGTGTCGTACAGGTCCCTGTACGTCATGGCTGACCAAGTCCCAAAGCCCACCAGCTGCTCGTGCTCTGCAGCCGTGCCCGGTGCTCTCTTCCTGCTCACGGCTGCCATCACTGCGGTGAAGAGGCTGGCGTACTCCAGCAGAGCATCTTTGTTCCACATGAGGGGGGTGCTGCTGACATCCCCCCCCTCACGCTCTCCCTGATGGCCTGCCAGAATGGTTGCCGTGTAGCCCACGTCATTTGAGAGCAGCCACTGGAGAGTCTGACCCCGGTACTGACCAAACTGGAGCTCGGTCTGGCTGAGGAGCTGCTGGCGGTCCCACGGGTTGCCCCCCAGCGCTGTGACCCTTGACACAGCTAGTGCCTCAGCCAGCTCCCTGGTGTCGGAGATGAGGCGCGGGGCTGCCCTCTTCAGATTGTGTTTCGAGACTTTGCCAGCTTCTGTGCTGGCCATCAGCTGCAGGTCTGATGTACCAGCCTGGAACGCGAAGGACGGTTTGTGATCCATTGTTCTGAAATCACATCAAACACACGTCAGAAGCTAGCAGGCAAGTACTTCACAAGTACATGTGAAGTACAGCAAACACCTTGAACCTTTAACCTAGTTAGCATACAAACAAAGCCTCTCTTTGGATGAGATGGACCTTTGAATTCAGGTGTTAATGCAGCAGGAGAGAAACACAGATAGTACACAGGAAGAACAGTCTGAATAGAAATAAGAAAAATAACATGAGTAAAAGCTGGTTCTGATTGAAAAGAGAATGCTATCTTAGTGCTATCATGTAATAATGTTAGACAACACTTTTCCATCAGCTCAACAGTAACCTCAGAGGTCTGACTTTAAATGAATGATGGCCTTCATATAAATGTTAACTTTAGTTATTACAGTACTTCATTAAATAGCCAAGTGTCTATGACTGTTAACCCTCCGTCCACATCTGTGAACGGATGTAAGCATTAACTTCATGAACATATACGTTAGTGCAAAGCAGTGGCGTCGCCTGGCCTGGGCCAGTTTTTTCTGTAGCCCCGGACAATTCTCCCTCAATAATATAATACATTAACCGTGCTTTACGAGAACCTCATCATGACACGAGAGGACAGCAGCACTGTAATTTCCCGTGTTCAGTGAATGCAACAGAGGCATGACACCAGACCAATCAGAGAGTCGCATAGAAATAAACGTGTGCTTGTGTCATTCAAGCTCGGCTCTGTGTGGCAATAGCGCATGTAGTGTGATAGAGAGAGAGGGAGAGAGTCAAATCAAATCAAATCAGGTTTTATTTATAAAGCACATTTAAAAGGGATTTTTGGTCGAGCCAAAGTGCTGTACATGTAATAAAAAACACATTACTACAAAACACAATAAACGACAATAAATTACAACAGATATAACTTAAAAAACAAAATAAGAATAAAACACACGGAAAAGTCAGGAGTCATGCTCCGCTCTAATTAGAAAGCCAGAGAGAAGAAGTGTGTTTTTAGTGTAGATTTAAAAACCCCTAGGGTCTGGGCCGACCTCACATGGAGGGGCAGAGTGTTCCAGAGCCTAGGGCCAGCTGCTGCGAAGGCTCGGTGCCCTCGGTTTTGAGCCTGGTCTTGGGCACTACCAGCAGCAGCTGGTCAGCAGACCTTAAAGCTCTGGCTGGGGTGTAGCGCTGGAGGAGTTCAGCTATATAGGCCGGAGCCAGCCCATTTAGGGCTTTAAAAACAAATAAAAGGACTTTAAAATCAATTCTGAACCGAACTGGAAACCAGTGTAATGAGGCCAGAATAGGGGTGATGTGGTCACGCTTTTTGTGACCAGTCAGTAAGCGTGCAGCTGCGTTTTGGACTAGCTGTAAGCGTTTGATTGAGGCCTGGTCCATACCCACATACAGAGCGTTACAATAGTCCAGTCTCGAGGTTACAAAGGCGTTGATAACCCTTTCCAAGTCTTTAAAAGATAAATACGACTTGGTTTTGGCCAGTAGTCTTATTTTAAAAAAGCAGGATTTTACTACGGTGCTAACCTGCTTGTCGAATTTAAAAGTGCTGGTGAATGTCACTCCAAGGTTCATGACCGAGGGGAGGATGTTTTTTTTGATAGAGCCCAGAATATCAACCGGAGAGGCTGGAGGTTGCGGTCCAAAAAAGATGACCTCAGTCTTGCTCTCGTTGAGGTTGAGGAAGTTTTTGCTCAGCCAGGATTTAATCTCTGTTAAGCAGTCCATCAACTGCTGTAGTGAGTGTGTGACATTTGTCAGGTCTAACAGCACCAAGACAGCTGGGCTACCTGAGTAGGCGGCTAGGAGCAGATCATTAAAAACTCTTAAAAGAGAGAGGGGGAGGGAGGGACCGGTGCTGTTAGCATCTGGTTAGCTAGTTGCACTAACGGACATAAGGAGCTGGAGGAGAGTCCTCTCCTCTCAGGCGCCGTTTACACGAGGAGAAAACTGCTTGTATCTGTATAGTTTCGCGTGCGTATAGCCCTATTATTTACACGAGGCCGATAGAAACTGACCACACAAACGATAACGGGTCCCAAGGTGGATAGATTTGCAAACGAAACGCTCTGGGGGGTCAACCGAGTCCGTGTAATCGCCTCTATACAATATTTCCTGAAAAAATAACGATAGCCCCCCTCTCCCCGCCTCTCCCCGCCTCTTCCCCCTCTCCCCCTCTCCCCCGCCTCATTGCTGATTTGTTTCTACAACAACAACAACAATGGCGGATCACAGGGTTGCTGTTGTGCTACAGACGCTACTGACCATGATTCATATGTTAGTGCTACAACTACGGTGCTTCTACGAAAACCACAAGCAACAAGTGTACATGGAGAACAACAGAAACTACATGTGGCTAAATCCACCGCGGAGAACAACCAGAAGGGCGACCAGGAGAAAGTTTTGGGTAAGACCGGGCAGAACTAGCAGTTGGTGGGACAATTTTGTCAATGGCGTTGTCGTGGACGATGAATGGAGGGAGAACTTCCGCATGTCCAAAGCCTCTGTCGTTGCCCTGACTGAAGAACTGCGCCCATATATCGAGAAGAAAACAACAAACATGAGGGCGCCAATTGATCCACTGAAAAGGGTTGCTGCGGTACTTTATTACCTGAGCGACGAGGGAAGGCTACGGAAGACTGCTAACGCCTTCGGAGTTTCCCGCCCGGCTTTGTCCCTCATTATTAGGGAGACATGCAGAGCGATCACCATCCACCTGGGTCCAAAATACATCAAGCTGCCTTTTACTGAGCCCGAGATCTGGTTGAGGGGTTCCATTGTGCACATGGCATGCCACAATGTTTAGGAGCAGTGGACGGAACCCACATCGAAATCAAGCAGCCATCTAACGACTCCACTAGTTACATCAACAGGAAAGGCAAATATTCCTTTAATGTACAGGCTGTCTGTGATTACAGGTACCGATTCATGGATGTCGTGGTAAAGTGGCCTGGGAGTGTGCATGATGCACGGGTCTTTGCTAATTCCAAGCTAAACATGTACTTAAAAACTGGAAAGATCCCTGCTCTGAAAAAACAGATTGTGGACGAAGAGGAGGCCATACCAATTTATCTTCTTGGTGATCCTGCCTACCCGCTGCTGCCGTACCTGATGAAGGAATATGCATCCGGTGGCTCCACAGCTCAGGAACAGTACTTTGGGCTATCTCTGTGTAGGGCACGTATGGTCATTGAGTGTGCTTTTGGTCGCCTCAAGGCCAGATTTGCTGCTCTTAGAAGGCCTATGGACATAAACATGGATGACCTGCCCCATGTGATTTATTCCTGCTTTGTCCTCCACAATTTGTGTGAGGCCAGTAAGGACGCTGTGGATGATCAGTCTGTGTTGGTAACAATTCAAGCTGAAAAGGACTTACAGCCTCCCACACAGTGCAATGGCTATCTCACTGACTGTAATGAGGGGGAGGGAAAGAGAGTGAGGAGAGTGCTTACGGCATACATTGACCCTTAGGACTACATGAAAGACAGACTGTAATTTTTTTTAAAGGTGTTTATTAAGATGTGATAAACATTCTTTGTTACATTCCCTGTCCTCACTGTGCAGCTCCTTCAGCGACAGGCTGCTGTACAATATTCATATACCTGGCTAGGTATATGTATATGTACCTGGCTGCTAAATCTGAGGACTGTTACAGGATTTTTTGTATTATATCCTAACTTTTTTTGTACTTTTTAATGCATGTCACATATGTGAAACTCAGCAAATAACTATGTGATTCTCCAATGTCCAAAGTGTGAAATTAAAAATAAAATTGGCTGCAACCACTTCCAGACTTTCTTTGAACATAATGTGCAACAAATGTCATCATCCTCATGAATGAAGTTATATGGCCCATTCTACCGAATTGGACCAAAGTGAGGTTGTCCATATATATTTTGTACCATATCTTATTTACACATATAGTAAAAGAACCGTACATTTTGATATGGTATTTTCAGACTGTATTGGCCACTAGTGAAACATAGTACATACACTGTAGTAAAAAAGTATTATATTAACCTGTTAAGATTGTGTTACCTTCCCTTCTCTAAATAGTATTTTAACAAATATTTGAGGGTTTTCACAGTTAAAGTAATATAAGTGAATGTTGAATCAAAGTTGAATTTATACAATTCATAAAAATCATAATGCAAACTTTCTTTGTAAAATGCATAATACTGATCATATTGATTCCAGAGTTGATTGTTGAAATTTAACATACATTAAACCAATCAGTATCAGCACTTTAGCAACAGGCTGAAATAGAGGGGAATGAGGCTATAATGGGTGATGTTTTTTGTATTTTGAGCAAAACACTTCATAGACATGTTTTTTATATATCTGAGACCTATAATATATGCCTAACAATAGTTTGGGCTTTACCATTAAAGCCCAATGTCACATATCACAGTTCAGATATTTGACACTAGGGGGGGTTACTTTTCATAAATGTGGTGTATTTAGTCGAAATTAGGTTTACAAGGTGAAAAGGACTTACAGCCTCCCACACACTGATATAGATATCTCACTGACTGTAATGAGGGAGAAGGAAAGAGAGTGAGGAGAGTGCTTGCGGAGTACATTGACCCTTACATGAAAGACAAGACTGTTCTTTTTTTTAAAAAGGTTTTTATTAATAACATTATTTATTAAGGTGTACACAGTAAAAGGAAAAAAAACACCTTTGCTAGCTACAAAAAAAGGCTTAAAAAAAAGTGATTCTCCATTTGTACAAAGTGTGGAGTTAAAAATAAAAATGTTTCCAGACTTCCTTAGAACAAAAAGTCCTGGGAAAAAAAACTGAAGCTCACTGCTTTACAGGTCCTCCTCATACAGTGAATGCCTGAATGAATAAGGAGGAGATTGTTGCTGTGGGGTGTCAGGGTTCATGTGTGGTAGAGAGGGGTTTGCTCTTAGTGTGTGGCCGGGTGTGGCCGTGTGTGGCCTTCGAGGTGTGTATGAGGGCACCTGGAAGTGTCCATATCCACTGTTGTTACTGTAGGGAGGTGCTTGCATTAAATGGCTGATCAGGGAAAGGCCATTCTGAATAGTGCCGTTAATGCTGTCCATGGTGTTATTCATCCGATCCATGCTGGCTGCGCTGCTGCTGGTTGCTTGCTCCATCAGGTCCAACATCCGGTTTTTTACTCTCAGCTCTTCCTGCACCGCATGTTCAGCTGGAAGCTTTCTTTTCATGCGGTCACTTCTGTGGCCGTCCAGCCGTGCCTATAATAAACCAGAGAAAGTTTGAATTACTACACAATAGGACCATAGCCACCAGATAACAGAACACAAAAGGCATGTTGTGAAATAGCTCTCAATACATTTTACAAATACAACAGCTCTCAATACTTTCTAATTTTACAAAGCTTAAACCGGTTCAGTTTTTCAGTGGATAGTCATATCAGTCATAGTATATAGCAAGCCCTTTAAGATTGAAATCATGAACATACCTGGAGCAGATCCCTGCGATGCCTTACAACCGCAGCAGTTGGCAGAGTTCCGTTTGATCCACTCGACTCTGGCGAATCGTTTGAATGCTCCAAACTCTGGTAGGAACTTGGTCCGGGCGACGACTCTTCCAAGTCGAGCAAGTCCCCCGTCTCGACGCCGGAGCTATGGGGGTGCGTAGCAGGCGAGCCACCCCAGATCTGCTCACACAGCTCGAAAAACATGTAGACAACACGTCCTTGGCCACTCCGACGGCCAAGGTCCACCGCCTGCCTGTACTTAATACGTACTTGTTTGAGCTTCGCTGTAAGCTGGCCCTGTGAAATAGAGTTCTTCTCGTGAGGGAAATCTTTCTCAGTCGGTGTCCTCGGATATTGCGCCTGAAATAAGTCCCCTATCTCCATATTTTAGGCTTGCAGGACTCCCAGTCTACATTGTCCTGTATTTTTGTCGTCTTGTACTCTAATGTTACATGTAGAAGAAGTTCCACCTCATCGTCTGTCCACGAAAATAGCTCCTTTCTTGCGCGAATAACAGCCATCTTCGTTTGTTTGTTTTGTTTGTGCCTCACACGCATCCGGGGGGGATCTTATACTCGCTGCTTTTGGTGTATTTTGTGGCGGAAGTTACAGCGCCACTTACAGTCCCGTCATATGTACTACAGCTTTCGAGCGGTCTCGTGTGGAAGTACAGCGCCACTTACAGTCCCGTCATATGTACTACAGCTTTCGAGCGGTCTCGTGTGGAAGTACAGCGCTACTTACAGTCCCGTCATATGCACTACAGCGTTTCCAGCGGCCTCGTTTGAACAGACACGTTAAATGAAACTAATGCATGTGAACGGAAGACTTTTTTTGGATACGCATACTGTGCATAAACGCAAACGTTCCCGTGTGAGCGGGGCCTCAGACTGAGAGACTCAGGTGAGCTAAAGGACTCTCTGAGTGTTTAGATAGTTCACTTTAGTCTAAGTTATCTCAGTGGGTCTCAAACGGTTTGGTCACAAATTATTCAAAAGATTATTTCCGCGGCACACCTTCATATGATCATTATAGTTATACAAAAAATAAGAGAATAAATGAAAAACAGTTATGAAATACTATATGGCAGTAAAACAAGAATAGTGTGTGCGTGCGTGCGTGTGTGTGTGTGTGTGTGTGTACAGTGTGTGGGGGGGTGGGGTTGTGTGTGGGGTGTTGTGAGGGGTGGGTGTGTGTGTGTGTGTGTGTGTGTGTGTGTGTGTGTGTGTGTGTGTGTGTGTGTGTGTGTGTGTGTGCGTGCGTGTGTGTGTGTGTGTGTGTGTGGGCAGTGTGTGGTCATTGTGTACAGGGTGTGGTCATTGAAAACGTTCTCCACAGAAAATGAGCCGGGCCAATGAGTGTGAGTTTCTAAAGTTCATAAAGATATCTATTTATTTTATTAGTTTTATTCTTTTCTCCTGATAGCTTTGTGAAGCACCTTGAGATCACGTTGTTTTTAAAGTGTGCTATATAAATGAAATGTATTATTATTATAATTATTATAAAGTACCTGAAGGCATCCTCAGACCTGAACGCCTCACAAGTTGTTGCTCACCCTGACAGCTTGAATCTGATAGGGCGCCCTGGTCGTCATGGAGACAGGAAACGGTTTCTGTAATCTGTAACCCATCAGCGTCTTCATGATCACTTCCTCAGAAATGCAGCTCAGGGAAGTGAGCTACACTTGAATCTATATTGTAATATCTGTGTTTCTTGATGCTCTTAAGCACTTTGAATGGCCTCGTGTTGAAAGATGCTTTATCAATACACTTTCTTTGCCTTTCCTTTAATGGAGCGATTGAACAAAGGCAGTGACAGAGAATCAAGACGTCCTCAGAGAGAGTCTGTCTCCTTCTATAGATCTCACCCTGATGAACACAGAGAGCGACTGGACGGCAGCACGACCCTCTGTTCACACTGAGATCATGGCCTACAGAAACACCTGATCGTGACTCACTGTAGAGGCCTTCACACAGCGGGGGGGTTTGTCTGAAACAAGGGGACTCCTGAGAGTTCACTCCTCAAATCAAGCTAACCAATCATGTTGAGTCTTTATTCATGAGGGTTACAGAACCTCTCCATAGTCAGAACCAAGCTGGTTCCACCTGAACCTGTTCCTCCCCGGACTCTGGTCCTCTGCTCTGTGACTCTGATCTCTGAGTCCTTCTTCTACTTTTTCACACACTTTGTTTTTTGCAGCTGCCTTTGTTCAGTCTGGCTTTTAGTTCTTTAGTTGCTTGATTAAAAATGTTAAGCAGCAAACCCCAATGTTAGTCATTCTGTATCTGTGTGAAAGAGTTTGTTATTTAAAATGTGTCTCCTACTGAACTGTTTCAAACACGTCATGTGGTCTTAATGTGATCTTATCTATAAGGACATGCAGCGTATTGCACAACACCTCTCATCACATCATGGCAGCTATTGCACCCCCCCCCCCCCCATGAGGGAGTGGAAGTGTTCTGGCCTCACAGCACCGTTATTGGCATCAGCCGTTTTCTACAGGCATATTTGACCAACGTTTTTGTCTGTATGATTGTACTGAGTGTAGCCCATAGTGATTCCTCCTGATAGCTGATATAATAAAGACTACAGGAACACTTATGAGGCAGTGTGCTGCTCTTCAACAAATTACAGCCAACAGGTGGTCGTTAAAAGTTCAAGTTATGGGGTCTCATTATTTGACCTTAAGGGCTATTCTGTATATGAGGTCCTGAAGTATCTGCTCCATTATCTGTATCAAATGCACATTGATGCCACCAGATGACACAATAATAATAGAAAGTACTACAAATTATTAATTTACATCTTAAATTTATTATATATACACAACATCTTTTTTACAATATCCAACCTTCAAATGTACATTTTAAATCAACGTTGCTCTGCACACTTGCTAGAGAACATTTGTGTGGTAATCTCAGTTCCTTTGTAGGGCTGCGAGAGTATGGCTAAAAGTATGTGAGTAACTCTCACTGTAACTATTGAATTATGACCGATCATAACTCAGCTGTATGCACACACATTTAGCACGGGTTAGGAAACGGGCTCCGTGTTACAAGAGGGGTCGGGGGGTTTGGTGGCACACACACACACCACACACACACCCACACACCACACACACACACACACCACACACACACACACACACACCCACACACACACACACACACCACACACACACCACACCACACACACACACACACAACACCACACATCCTGTCTTTATTACATTCTGGGGGTACCTGACCAGACCATCACTTTTGGGATCCACCCTTTCTGAAGGTTGTACAGCACTGTAAAAAATCAGGCAGAATCCTGAAGTGGACACAAACAAAGATTTCACTTCAAATTATCAATCGAGAAAGTAGAGGTCACTGACCGGACTATAACCCGTTTCATGGGGTCTTGTCAGGTACAGAGTTACAGGAGGGGTCCATATATACACACTGTCTAGCTTTTAGTCATGTGTGGGCTCCAAAATACACTGTCTGGTTTAAAACATTAGTGGGTCACTTTGCACACTGTATTACTAAACTTACTTTAGGTAACAATGAACACCTTTGACTGTCAAAGTGAGGCCTATCATGATGCAGAATGATTTTCACCTTTAGTGTCAACATGTAGCTTCTGTTGAGTGACACAATTATATTGAATTCCAATGTACTGATAGCATTTTAATTAATATTTAAGCTATTATAGTAATGTTTTTTATTAGTCTATTTACCCACTGTTACACTGGGATGTCTGAACTCGTGAATGAGACTCACAGTACATTTACTGAATTTGCATCAGTTTCCTTCTTTTTAAATAAAGAGGGGTTTGTGTTCTAAGTGTTAATTATTGAAGCCATATAAGTCATGCTTATAAGGCTATTCTGCTTAAATAGTAATTGTAATTTCCATTTAAGCAATACAATGTTATTGTAGAGCTTTCCAGTAAATACAAGGAGATTGTCTTTATAGACTTTTAATTTTCAAAAGAAGAACTGTATTCAGTGTACACAAAAAGGTATCGCCATTTAAGAACGGCATTATTATATAACAGAGGTCCCAAAAAGGACTTAAAAAACAACTTGTGGCTGATTTAAATGAGGGTGTAAGGTCACTGGAAGAATTTAACCTTCAAAACTTTTATGTTAGACATGAAGGGAGATTACTTAAAGCTCCCATGTCATGCTTTTCCGGTTATTACCCGTCCCCTTGTGTGTTATGAAGGTTTTTATGCATGTAAACGGTGTGCAGAGTCAAAACCCTCAAAGTACACCCTGTAGCGAGTAAAACTCTAACACAGAAAATACCTCCCCAAAACGCCTCGTTGGAGATACGTCACTGCCCATTTGATTCTTCCGGGTACCGCATGATGTCATGCGGTACCCGGAACGAAATGGACCAATCCCGAAGAGCTATGGCCACACCAGCAGCGGCGTGTTCCTCCTCCAGAGGTTCGAAGAACCGGCATTTCACAGACGAAAGCTTCCAAAACATTGCCCAGTTTGAGGCCGGATATGCACAGCTTGTTTGGACCGTTTGGAGCAGGGGAAGATCCGGGTATACAACCTGTAAGTTTGCATTGTTATTTGTGTATTTATCAAACAAGACTGTTTAAATGTGTAAACTGTGTTGGACTGCTAAGCCATTGACACAGTGCTAACTAAGTTGCTAGAGTTTCCATATATCAACTCTAATATCAGCAGATGGCCTTGCATACATGTATCTCATAGCAGGAGAATGTCTGCATTCACACACAAAATACCTATTGACAGTATACTGCCGTGCGGTCAGTCGCGAAACGTAATTACATTATAGCTGGCGTAGCGTGTATGCAACCGATCTAACACACGGAGCTAAGCTAGGTTTGGTCGGAAAAACATTTTTGTGATGCTACGTTGCTAGCGTTTAAATATATCAACTACAATGTCAGCAGATGGCCTTACATGTTTGTCATGGCAGGAGAATGTCTGCAGTCACACACACGGAATACTCATACAGTATACTCCGGGTGATTTACGTACATTGTGACAGTACATACTGCATGTAGCTAACGAGGCTAGCTGTATGCTAGCGCAAAACAATGTATTCATGCAAGTTACATTGTATGGTAGCAGAATACCCGTATACGATTGCAATTATAAACACATTATTGCTAGCCTAATATGAACCACTAGCTTTTGTTCATAGTAGTTTTATTACACTGCATTATAGTTGCCTTTCCTCCAAGCTAACGTTCATATCGTGTTAGCTACCAAGGTAAACAAAGCTAGGTTAGCATATTAGCAGGCAAGCTGTTCATTACACAACTACTAACGAATCTAAAACAACTAAGTTTCTCTAATATTTTGTGATTTGCATTTGATTTCGTCCAGCCAGATCCTGGCGGACAATCCATGACGGGGACGGGACGTGCTAAAAGGCACCGCACCGCACCGGCTGGCGCAGGCAAGAGGAGGAGGAATGGATGATATACCGTGTATATATGTATATTTATGTTCATTTTGTACATTTCTAAAAATAAAGTTTAATGGAAATACTTAGTAGGCCTATCCTTTCTTCCCTGAATTCATATATAGCAAACCATGATTTGATTTCTCATCAAACAGTAGTAGTTTATACAGGTAAAAATAACTTACTCTTTGTTATGACCGGCTCGGAAAGGCAAGGAGACATACACGAGTTTACAAAACCACGGCACATTTATTGTGGTAAATGCAGAGATAGGTGGTCGAGGGGAGAGGGTCGCTCAGTTCGTCCTTCTGCAGCCGCTTTGGAGAGAGACTCCGGGCCGCTGGGATTAATAGCACCGGCTACGGAGGTGTCCGTGATCGCGCTGACCCTCTTCAGCTCCACCCCACCGTAAGCCCTGCAACACACCTGCACAAAGGCCCTGGGGCCGTCACACTCTTCTATAACTGATGTTCCCCGAAAAAAGCGGGCGTAGCCTCTCTGGTGGTTGACTAATCAGAACAGAGTGGCCGAGCTGACCAATCGGAGCACACTAGGCTCACAGGGAGGGGGGGGCTAGAGCTCCAACGAGTCGTTTAGTGGAGAAAGTGAATACTGCTGAATACACATGCTTGACAGAGATGCTGTATGCGAAACCAATGTGAGTTTGGAAAATTGCACAGTATAAATCTATTTTAGTATACCTCAACAATGTAATTATGATCAGTGGAAATGGCCATGACATGGGCCCTTTAAGTAATGATATGCGATTCAAAGGTAATGACACAATAAAATGGTAGATACAGACGAGGACACCAGATGTGATATTTGGGACATTGAAAGAAATAAGGAAATTGAAAGTGTGAAAAGGGACAAGATTAAATTGTGTTAAGAAAAAAACAAGATAATATGAGAAACTAGAAGAGATGATAAGGTAGTTGAGATGAAAGGAAGATTACAAAAAAGAGATGAGATTTAGGCTGGTGCCCCACAAGAACGAAAACGGGTTGTATCCGCATATTTCTCTTGCGTATAGCCCTTTTTGCCACACGAGGCCGTAACTAAACGATAGAAACGGACCCCGCAAACGATAACGGGTCCCAAGGTGGATAGATCTGCAAACGGAGCGCTCTGGGGGGTCCAACGGCTCCGTGTGATCGCCCCTATACGATCATTTTCTGATAATGATGACGCAATAGCCCCGCCTCCCCCCACCTCTGCTGCTCACCCCCGCGTCAAGTACACTGCACACTGAATTCAGATTATTTATCTTTATCTCGATATGGACATAAACGCGAGTGAAGTCTAATCTGACAGGACGGAGACACGCAGCTCCTGCCGCTGTGATGCAGCGGGAGCAAAACACACACTTCAAGTCAGATCATCACCCTTAGCTATTTTAATTACCTCTCAAACTAAACTAGTTATAAATATGTTTATTTTTACTGTCGGGTCACTCATTACTGGATCAGCTGCTGCATGAGACAGACACTGACGCTGTGAGAAGAGAGGAAAGAGAGGCTCCGTATATTTATGATTATATATCATTATATCATCATATATATCGTCGTTATTCATTTGTTTTAAAGCTCAATAAATAACAAAGAAGACCTTTGACCGGCACTTTTATAATTTTGTCCGGAAGATTTAAACTTTAACACACGTTGACCGGCGAAAAACTCTGCCCGGTTCCCTCGGCCCCCACCAAGGAGAATAAACAGAAGTGCAGCCATGACAACCATTCTTCTTCGCTGCTTTTGTGGAGGAAGTTACAGTGCCACGTACAGGCTCGGCATATGTACTGCAGCGTTTCCAGCGGTTGGAGCTAAACGGAGCTGTCTCGTGTGAACAGACACTATCCGGTGTCTATTGCGTGTGGACGGAAGCTTTTTTGCGAAAGTTTCAGAGGAGAATATCTCAAAACCTCACAAATAAACGCACTAAAACTAACTGCATAAGCCTGGTGCTAAACTAGGTATACATTTTCTAATGCGTTTAAAATAACCCTTTTACATTGGATTGAAACAAAGAAAAATTGCTTTCAATATTACACCAGTAACTGAAAATGCAAAGAGCAAATAAGAGGATGCAAAATGTAATGTTATATATTCAAAAGAGTTAACATTATACACAAGCAGATCTAAAAGATGTCAGTGTAGAACCATGAAACATTACATCAACCATGGAAGAGCATTCAGTAACAAAGTATGGTCTAAAAAGTTGACCTTTTTGCCTTCTCTGGGTCTGTGGTTGAACGGCTGGTGGAGGTGTCATGGGGCCCTGTTGCGATGCTTCATCTGTATTGCTCCCATCTCTCATTGTTGTTTTATTCTCCTCCATCTGAGTGGATGTGACTTGACCCTCTGAAAACCAGATATACAAAATAATCAATTATGTGTTGCAAAATGAGTAAGGAGGTATTGGATAATGTTTATATGACTCATAATCATTCTTAATTTTGATATGTGTAAGTTGGCTCTGATATCTGCTATAAAGGTGTTGCCTCATGTAACTCAAACAGTTAAAAAGAGGTGTAGGTGAAGTCTGGGGCATGAATTACCTCTCACGTACAGTTGGTATGACTGGTACAAAGCAAACTGAGCTAACGTTAGAGCACACATGTCAAACATGATGTTTCCTTCAGTTTATGGTCAGAAAAACAGAAAGAAGTGTAGTTTAATTGGTTCTAGTAACACAGTTACGTGGACCCCACAACAACAGCACCCCTGACATGTGTGTGTGAGAGTATTCTGCTAAAGGGTGAGACTACTCCTCTGAAGGCCCCCTGACTGGACCCCATTTAATCAGAAAAACCTGACTGTGTTCGGCAGCACAAATTCAGAGATACACCGATTACAGATACACTGACTGTCCATTCAAATGCTAATAGCAAATATCAATAAAACAGGAAATTGTTAAATACTGAATTATTAGGGAAATGAAGACAAGGGACAAATCCATTGAAGATGTACCTGTGTGTTGGAGATTGAAGATCTCTGAGGAGCTGGCTCACTAGTACTGGGGATCTCAGCCTCAGAAGACTCGGTGGCAGTAGCTTGCTCTCCAACCTGAAGAATAATTCAACATTATTAATGAGAAGTACTATTATATAATAGTTATTAGCTCTGGTTTGTTTTATACATTATCCTGACACACTAGACCAGGCAAACAATTCAGCTTTCCCATCAGGCCCTTCAATGCAAAATATATCAATAGTATGAGGATGCAATTAATGCAACATTACTTTAATCAATGAACTCTAATTACTAGTAAGGGTGTAGGATCTGATACAACTTTGAACATAAAAACACAAATTGTACTGATGACAAAAATACATACCTTTAAAAGAGTTGACTTCACTTCCAATTTTGAGTCTTGTCAACTGCCTCGCTCGCATGTTGTCTCAGTCCCGCCCTTTTTTTATCCTATAATCAAAAACCATGAAGCGTTAATGTGACCAGACACCACCATAATTATTGCAATTCATTGAAATCCTTTATGTATTAGACAACTACATCTAGGACACTGTGGGCAGGGTGATGCTGCTGGGTTCCCTTTAGTACACTTGAGCCTTAATAGGTTCTAGCTCAGTTTTAAGCCTTAGTAAAATGAAATAGAAACCCATCCATGTCACTGAAACTAAACTGGGAAAAGAGGACAGCATGGCTGAACACTGCCCCGGAAAAAACTAAACAGTAACATATTGTAAATACATTTAGCAAAACGCTCTACCTTACTTAAGGTTCCAGTGTGATAACAAATGTTAACACTACTTGGATGTCAATAAGATAGATGGATAGAAAGATTGATCCAAACAGGGAAATCACAGTGTTGCAGTAGAAGTAGTTTTTTAAATATAAGTTAAAACATTTAAAGGAAAAAACATTATTCTTTTATTGATTAACTCACTATTGACTAGTAGTTGAAAATCCCTGTGTCATTAAATGCTCTCTGGTCTAAAAATAACTTTCACTTCTAACTTCATGCACAATCTTTCCTACATGCTATTTTTGGATTCATGATACATTTTAAACAAAGTTTAGAGAAAAAAAAGAAAATCTTCCAGAGTCACATTTGTCACACAGCTGATAGATTGAAGCAGACTAAGCAGGTGTTTCAAAGCTAGGTGCTGCTGCTGATGTTAGCAAATTAGCTACGTTAGCTAGCTAGCTAGCATAGACTTATAGCTAGTGTAGCACACTATAACAGTTTTTTACTGAGTTACTTCATGTTTATTGCTACATTTTAAAGCATGCAAACACAGTTTCATAGTCTGAATGTAAGCTACCTGGTTAATGTTCAGTAAAATATGTGCATTTAAAAGTAAAAATGTATAGTCATAACTTACCTTTTCATTAGCAACACTCTCACTGCCAGTGAAGTGCAAAATGAGATCCACATGGTTCTCTCCATTCTCTCCTCATATGGAGCGCTTGTTTTAAACAGTCAGCACATCCTGTAAGGGTGGTCATGCTATCACAATGAGAATTCCTCTCTCCGCCCATCAGGAATGTCCCAATATGTAAATCAAGGTGACCCAATCTGACCATATCATTAAGACAAGGCTATTTATTAAGAACATTTAGATTTGTATTATTTTATATATATATACAGGGATGCAAACTCATCAGGTATGAAACATGTGAAAAGTACAATATCTGAGTACTTCTATGTTTACTCAAGCACAAGATCTGAGTACTCTTAGAACATAATTTATTAGCATTTTGCTAACTGTTAGCTTGTCTATGACGTTTTCAATGTTAAGTTAGCATTTATGCTAACGGTTAGCTTGTCTAAGCCGTTTTCAATATAAAGTTAGTATGTATGCTAACGTTTAGCTTGTCTATGGCATTTTCAATGTTAAGTTAGCATTTATGCTAACAGCAGCTGTAGTCTGTATTGCACTGTAATCTCTCAAATCTTTTTATATTTATGTCATTTACCTAATTAATGATTAATGATTCATGGCTTGTTATTGTGACAACACGAGTCAAACCCACCAAAAATGTATACATTTGTGTATTTCATTAAAGACACAAAGCTAAGGAGCTAAGTGCTACCAGCTAATCAAACAGCTAAAGATGTTGGAAGATGGCTGCTTGCACATGCGCAGTTCAGCAAAGTGTGTGTGGAGAATGGAATGTGTGTGTGGGATGCAGTACCTGCCTTCGCCAGTAGTGGCCGATACTGAGTTACCTCCCGTTAGCACACTAAGTCGGTACAAGTGATTTTTGGGGACAACCCTGAAAACTTCACAGGGCATAGTTCTGACCTTCATTTGAATGAATATGAGGTAATATTTCACACAAAAATTGGACCCCACGGCGTGACTGGGCTGTCTGATGCATGGCCACACAATGTAATAATAACACACACACACACACACACACACACACACACACACACACACACACACACACACACACACACACACACACACACACACACACACACATATACATACAAACAAATACACACACATAATTGGGGTCACTTTACACACTATATTACACACACACACTTAACACACACACACAAACTGAGGTACC